>JASGAT010394313.1:0-26203 GCA_030220025.1 Chelon auratus | reverse complement strand
CACCGCGCATTTTCATAAAAACTAAACACGGGAAAACGCGACGCTGCGTTTACAACCTGTGGTTCAGTGGTCGACCAGCCAGCCCAGCAGGCGAAACCGTGTGCCATTCATTCAGCAACAGCAAACATCTGTTGTAGGTCGCCGCTGTCAGTCAGTCAGTCAGTCACACGCTGGGGAAAATCATTTACTGACTCAGTGCTGCGTGGTGGTGGAGTCTCCTGCCAGTTTTTGGCGTAAAGTTTCACTTGATCTACCCAGGGGACCTCCCGATTTGTTCTTGGTTACAAATACGAAGATGGAGGAGTTGAAAGTGAGCGTTGCTACTCTCGGTGAAGACGTCTTCATCAGGTTGTCAAAGATGTTGGACAACTCCACCTGCGGATGGAGGCAGTTGGCCAGCGCGACGTCCGAGCATCCGAATTTCCGCTGCAGGTGAGACATTGAAGGCGTCACGTGAGCTCTGCTCTTTAATCAAGTAAATTCGAGCTGTTTCCAGAACTTTTTTCCACACATACACCAACAGAGTAGGATGTTTGAAGTCTTGCACGAGTATTAAACAGGTTTGATCCTTTATAATACTGAACATTCCTGCAGGTAAAGCCAACACCTTGTTCTGTCAACTGTCCTCACACGCTCTAACTCCAGCCTATTGATGCCTGCAGTGAAAAGGACCTGACCAGCTGCTCACTCCAGGTGCTGAGCGCTGCAGGCAGCCCGGGACGCACCCTCCTGGCTCGGCTAGCTGACCGCTCCTGCTCCCTGGAGTTTCTTCTCCACTGCCTGAGGAAGATTGACCACCAGGAAGCTGTGCAATTCCTCACCACCACATGTAAATAACAAGGGACTATGGGTGTCACCTTCATGCAAATGTATCAAACATATATTTTCAGGAAATAACTCTATAACCATAGAAACTGAGAAGGCTGCATGAGGTAAGATTTTCTGTCTCTGCAGGGTTTACCGCTGCTATGAATGGTGATAGCTATTTGAGACTTCCGGCTCACAATCTAAGCCAATGGATGTAGCTAAATGTGTCTCAATGGAAACGTCACATTTTATGAACATTTCCTGGTCCCCTTTTCATACTCTGAATGAAAAGGGGAATGGCTCTACTAAGTATATAAGCGCTAATGTTCACAAAACAGGTTTCAGTAGTGTATTTGTGGAAAGACCGTGGCCTGTGCAGACGCAGTCTATACATGTTTCAGACAGCCGCTGCTGCATTCCGTTTAACACAAAAGATTCAAGATGCGATGTCACTTCTGAGAAACATCATTCCAGTGCAACCACTCAGAAAACCAAGGACAGGGTTTACAATTTGGTAGGTTGGTGTTGGTGAGGTTTATCTGACTTGAGCTGGGAATCCAGTTGAAATCTGTCTATTCCCGTTCAAATAGACCGCACTGCCGAAACTGGCAAAAAACTGGCTGAAAATTCAAGAAGGCGTTTCACTGGAAGCGACATTAGTATCCTCCCAAGTGCAGGATGAGTCATCGACATTTTAAGATCATTTTCGCTTTAAAATACCATTAAGAATAGCTACATGACACTTTTTTTTTCAATGTTTTAAAAACAATTGAACATCTCATTTGATTTCATTGGGACTTTAAGTGGATTAGTGTAGCGGAAAGGAATGCGTTCTAATATAGTCTCCCTCTAAATCTTAGCTTCATGAAGATTATGGTAATCAACGTTTGGTTAAAATAACAGAGAGAGCTGTTGATTCAACTGTGTTTTCATTTAGGAGGATGTACATTTTAACAGTGTAACATCACCACAAACTTCTTTCCAAATTCATATACCCATTTCATTGTGTGTGTGTGATTGTGTTTGTTTGTTTGGTAGTAACCGAGCGGATCCAGATCAAAATGCAGCCGCAGTCCCAGCAGGCCACGTTGGGAAGCAGGGTGGTGCTGACCTGCAGAGCCTCTGGTCCCCCTGGACTCAGCTACCAGTGGTTCAGAGGCAAAGAAGAGGTCATTTCAACATGTTATGATTATGTGATTATGAAAAGGGACTATAATATTTCAGGTTAAACCCTGAGGGCGTTCTGTACTTACATTACTTTTTGTTTAAATCTGTCGCTGTTACTTACTGATGGCTGCGAGGCAATCTACTGATTATTTTCTTGTTTTAGATTTTGGATGAGGCAGGCAGATCGCCAGAGTTGGTTCTGTGTCCTTTAGGCCCAGCCCACCAGGGTCACTATATCTGCAGGATCAACCACGGAGAAAACTGCATCTTCTCCCAATGGGCTCATGTTCGCTTGACTCACTCTACAGGCTCTAGTCCAGGTATCCTTCCTCCTTCTCTTCACTAGTTTTTAATTAATCCAGTGTCACGTGATGTTAATGTCTTGGTGAATTTTGTCACCTCAGGCTGCAGCAGCACTCTGTTTCCAGGCTCGGTGAGTGGGCTGAAGATCATCCGTCAGCCTCAGTCTCAGACGGCGTCTGAGGGTGACACTCTGGTCCTCCAGTGCAGTGCAGATGCCAACCCCCCCACCCAGTATGAATGGTTCCACAACTCAGTGCCCATGCCACAACACAAGACATGTTCGCTCAAAGTAAGTGCATTCGCAAATACCTCTAACGCTTATCTATAGTTTTGAAAACAATCTTGGATTAAAGCAGAGAACAGAGGAAAAAGCTGTAAAGCCGCGGGGAAAACGGCGTCAGGAACAAATCTGAAATGTTAAAAGCAAGTAAGCAGGTTTAATTTAGATTCAAAGGGGGGCTCGGTCACCTTGTCAGTCTCCGAGCAGATTAAATTTTCGACTGTAGACCGATAAATTAAAAATTGTGTAAAGATGATCAAAGTTGACCAAAACATTTGAACGTCATTGTCCCGTTTAGTTTGGTCCCAATCTGCAGTCTCACCACTGTGCTACGAAACCATGCATGCAGTTCCTTTAAGTTTTTGTGAATCATTGCATTACCATAAGTACCTCAGGATAAACCCATTCAAATGTCAGGACTTTTAAATCAAATTTGCAGTTCCTTAATAATTCTCGTTTCTGGTCTAAATATCAGTATGATTTATGATGATGTTCTGTGTTCTTGTGCACCCTGTAGATCCCGTGTGTGACCACAGCACACAGAGGAGAGTACAGATGCAAGGTGTTCAATTTGTATCATGAGGTGTGGAGCGACACTGCCACAGTCTGTATTGGTGAGACCCAGTGATATTATATTTGTCTATAAAGAAAGAAGAACATGTTAGAATGTAGACAAAGATATGAGAATTTTTTAATACACAGGATTAGATGTTACATTCCCTTGGGCCAAGATCACAGGCAAAACACATTTAGAGGCCCTCTCTGACTGAGAAACCCTAACAAACCTACAGTCAGTCATGAGATATGATGATTAGACCTACAATCTAAGTGAACTAAGTAAATGCTGCTGGCTTGTATGGCCCACAGAGCAGAAGAACATCCTGGCAGTCACAACGTTAAAGTGCTAATAACAATGTCAGGTAACTGTTATGTAGTACAACGTTACTGTAAATCTGACACTGCATGTCTATATTTCCTTTTTCACACTTTTATGCAGGCCCCAGTTCCATCACGGAAGCCTCCTGGGTAGAACTTGATCGTGGTCTAGGTATTCTTTAACTTCTGGTTTACTATTTAGCAGTGCAAAAGAGGAACCACAGCAGCGTTGTGGTTCCTCTATTTTTACTTGTTAATTCCTGATTTTGCATGCACATTAGTGAAAGAGTATTGCGCAGGTTTTCTTCTGCAGCTAATCTGAGGGTGGCATTGGCAGGTCGTGTGTCAAAGTGAAAGCATCAATTTGTACGGCAGTGTTGTGCCACTTCACACTAAACAAGAACTAGTTCAAAGTTCAGTTCACACAGATGAAGGTGAACTAGTTCAAGTTCATAGTTCACATTTTTTAATTCTAAAATTCATAGACATGAACAGTTCGCGTTCATTTATTTACATCTTCCAGCTACTCTTGTTTGATAGAATCTCTGACCGACCTGCCCATCCATCCCCAGCCCATGATATTTTTCCACCAGGATCTGTACTGCTTTTTTGAATAACCACTGACTGTATATACTAGGAAATAACTCAAATGTTTTGAGTAGATCAGCTGCTTCTGTGGTGCTGGAGGCAGCTTCTTTTTCAACTGCACCAGCCATGTTGTATGCCGTAAATCACACGTCGCCTGACAGCTGTCATAAAACGTCATTCATGTACAACACTTACGTACTGTATGTGTGATTGCCAATCTCTACTGAAATGAAAATGACACATTTTTCATGTAATCCTTCAATGTTGGTGTTGCCAGATTCACGGGAAGTCCGGAGGCCAACCTATAGACCAGGGATGCACCCGCTGCAACAGATGGCCGGCCCGCCCCCATCAGCCAAAGATTTCTATGGTGAGCTTCATGCAAGCAAATAGACACAATACAGTATCTGCATTATTACCGTATTATTTCAGATTAGAGCGTCTTTCCTAATATTCCTATCTGCAGCCACAGACAAAGTTGCTCTCCTGATTGGCAACATGAACTACCTCTACCACACTCAGCTGTCGGCTCCCATTGCCGACGTCCATGAGTTGGCCAACCTTCTTCGGCAAATGGACTTCAAGGTGGTTTCCCTGCTGGACCTCAACTGGCAGGAGATGCACAGTGCAGTCACTGAATTCCTGTTGCTACTTGACGAAGGAGTCTACGGTTGGTCTTTTGTCAAGCACTGATCTTTATTACATATTCATAATATCATATTTTAGCAAGCTGTGTATGTCTGTATCGTTTTATTGACCACCCTACAACCTATTCTTCTTCTACAAAAAATATAATACTAAAAAAAAAGAATAAAATAAGCTACAAACAATAAGTATCTGACAGAGTATCCATGCCACATTTTGAGTTTACGATGGTTTTAATGTAATGGCCCAGTCAGATTTGTCAGCACCTCTTTGTCTTTGCTTCTGCAGGGCTGCTATATTTTGCTGGTCATGGCTATGAGAACTATGGCAACAGTTTCATGGTTCCCATTGACGCGCCATTGTCCTACACATCCGAGCACTGCGTTTGTGTTCAGAATATACTTACTAGGATGCAGGAGAAAAAGACTGGTCTCAATGTATTCCTCCTGGACATGTGCCGGAAAAGGTATGAATGTTAGACTGAAATCAGCGTTGTTGAGTTTAGGTCATTCGCTCTGCATTTTGTGCTTCCCCCCTTTTTTTTTTCTTCCCTTAGGAATCTAAATGATGATATCATTGTACAACCTGGATTGCTGAAGGTGACGGCAAATATAGTGTTTGGTTATGCCACGTAAGTTGTAGATCCTCAACATTTTCAGCAGTTTTATGATTCACACTCTGTTTTTTTCTTGTTTTTTTTGCTTTAATGGGGAACTACTGTTTTTTTACAACCCGGACCTTATTTCTGGCATAAAATACGATTGTTTACTCACTCATATAACTTTGGTGTCATTTGGAGTCGTTCAGACGATATTTAGAGCCGCGTATATATCCATATAGTGGGAGTGACTGGGGAACCGAAACGCAGCCTCTAAATAACGCATTATCTGCCACGAAACTCGTTCATTTCACCAATATTTAGTTATGATACGCTAGTGCTATTCCCTGTTGAGTTTGGAGTGACCTGTTATCTGCAGCGGTTTGTTGTTCTTTGGCCAGCTGTTCCTCTCTCTGCCTCTGCATCCTCCTTTCAACGAGCTCCTCATCCGCATACGTCCATCATAAACAAAATCGTCGTCCACAACCTCAGAATCAGAAAAATATTCAGCCATGTTGCAAGCTGTGCAGCGTGCGCGTGGCACTCACAGATGACATCATCCAGATCAGAGGTTAGTAGGTCAATCTACAGACCCCATTTGATGATAACTGGTAACTCCGGACTCAACAGGGAATAGCACTAGCGTATCGTAACAAAATATTGGTGAAATGAACGAATTCCGCGGAAGATAATGCGTTATTTAGAGGCTGCGTTTCGGTGCCCCAGTCACTCCCACTATATGGATATACGCGTATCTAAATATCGTCCAAATGACTCCAAATAACAAAGTTATACAGGTGAGTAAACGATCATATTTTATGCCAGAAATAAGGTCCAGGTTGTAAAAAACGGTAGTTCTCCTTTAAACTCCTGTGCTATGAATGTCAGTTATAGCCTAATTTAGGCTACAGCGTGTCACTCACACCTAACTTGCTGTGTTTAGATGCGTTGACGCTGAAGCATATGAGGTGAAGAGGGAAGACGTATCAAATGGCATCTTCATAAACTTTCTCAAACGGCGAGTTTGTGTGGACGAGAAGGTCACTGTCATGCTGGACAAAGTTGCTGAAGGTAGAGCACACGATACATGATGGTCTCCTCGTTATCTGCTAATCTTTTGACACAAATTTTAAGACTAACTTGCTCTGACATGCATGAGCACACCTTAACCTAACTGTAATGTGTGGTTTGCTATTCTGAACACTGGTCCATTGACAGGGGTTGCTGACACACCTAGGCAGTACAAAGCCATCCTCAGGATCAGTTCAGCCTTGTTTACCTTGCAGCGAATAGTTTCTTCTACAGTGTTCAGCCAGTGTTTACAGGTTTAATACACCCCAGATACTTCTGCTTTGGGAGGGAGGAAATTGGACACAGAGAAAAATTTGTTAACACGCAAAATTATTTTTTATATTTAAAAAAGGGCAAAAGACTCAGGTCCTGTTCAAATATTTAATTAAGGTGAGTAAGCTGAGTAGGTGGTTTGTCAGTGTGGCCAGGACACATTGCGTGTTCACACTGCTATAAGAATGTGGTCACATGCAGCTCAACCCCCTTCCAAATGTGGTCATCCACTTGTGAATGAATCACAGAAGACAGTGCCTCAGGTTCAAGCCAGATGTGCAGCTAGTTAACAGCTGGTTACTGCATACTGTATACTAAAGACTCTTTATTCTTCCCAGACATGGGTCGTTGTCAGATCACACGAGGCAGACAGGCTCTGGAGCTCCGCAGTAACCTGTCCGAACGACGCTCTCTCACTGATCGGATACAGACCGCCGACTGCTCTGCTTCCTATTCAGCTCGAAACCTGCAGTGGGCCGTTGCTCACGGTATTACTTTGTTTGGCGTTGGTGCAAATGACAAAACATTTTCATCTCAATTCGACCTAATTCAGATGTTTTCCTTCATAGTCCTACCTGTGAGCCATTACCTCCAGTTTGACTGCGGAGTCAAGGTTCAGCTTGGGTTTGCTGCTGAATTCTCCAACATCATGGTCATCTACAGTCGCATACTAGACAAACCCAAAGAAATCGCCTCCTGTTCTGCTCAGCTTACTGATTTCCCTGCGGTGTGTTGCCCACTATTTACATATTACATATATGTGTTTGCTATTGTGGAGCCTCATCGCTAACACACGCAATAATAACTGAATTCAAAATGTTGCTGGGATTTACCCTGTCTTCGCACTCCTTTGGCAGGATGTGGACATTGATCTGAAGAAGAGCAATCAGGAGACGCTGCTTGAAGCCGGCAGTTTGTTATTGATCCAGGAAACTCTTCCTTCACCGGAGGAACCCAGTCTTTACACACGCATCCGCAGCCTGCAGAGACTCAGGGTCAGAGAACAGACATTGGTTTAAGAAATAAGTTTCTGTTCCCTATTTTGACTGGTGGTAGAGTCAGGAAAAAGGCTGAAAGCACCTTTTAGATTAATTTAGTTAAAGTTTATGTTGATATACATACATTAAAACATACTTATATAAAAGTATTTTATTGGCTGTTACGGACAAGCTTAAAAATGCATCCCACTCTTCACTGTCTTTACAGAGCGAGCTCACTTTCACCGTCTGTCTTCATTACACCTACTCCAACATGGATGACGAAATACAAGAGAGGAAAGAAGTGAGCGTCGGCAAGCCACTGGTCTCCAAACTCAATCTCCATGAACCGCGGTCGTCTCGAGCCTGCTCTGCCTCCTCGTCATCCTTCAGTCTCGACTCCTTCAACGTTCCGGGGTGCTCCTCGTTTGCTGAGGGATGCACATCCGTGGGTTCGGCCTCGAATACCTGGCCTTACTATGCACAAACTGGCGGCGCATTTTCCACCATCGACTCCTTGACTTCATCCAGGAGCGCCAATGTACCAGAGGAGACTGACAGCCTGGAGTTTTTTGATGCTCCTCAGTCTCTTGTTGCCAGCAAAAGCTTGCCCCACAGCCGAGTAAATGACACCCAGTACAAGTTTAGTGACATGCACAATTTCAGTTCTTACTGAGCAGCATGGATATGGAGCCCACGATTCAGTCTGATAAATGAACAAATAAGAGAGCATGTAATCATGAAAGTGTCGGAGCCATTTCTGCCCAGTTCATTGCATAAAGTTCATCTAGCTGTTATATTTATCTTAACAATGCATTTGGGTTTGTAAGAATCTGTAATATTAACTGCACTGAAAAGTAATCACACTGCAGATTAACAAAGAGGTAAAAAAAAAAGAAGTAACATGTATGTTTTTGTTGTTTTTTTTTGTAATGTGTGCTCTCAACTTTTTTGTAACCTTTAATACACATAGAAAATAATCAAACAAACATTTGAATGTGTCTTTTCAATGTGTTTTATCAGCGCTTATAAATAATGCAGTTCTCTCCTATGCGGGTCTCTGCACTGCCACCGGACTGCGCTTGCGCGGTGACGTCAACTTGCCTCACGTCGTCCGCCATTTTGTAGTCGTTTTGCAAGCCTGGTTGCTTCCATCCGTGGTGCAGCATCAGTAAATAAAGTTCGGAAAGGGACTGTTTCAGGCTGAAGGGGTATATTTGCGGACTGAAGCGATGGCTGACCCATCAGCAGACCTGGAAGTTCCGGAGGGCGCAGAGGTTCGCAAACTGTCGGAGCTGAGAGTCATCGATCTGAAGGCCGAGCTGAAGAAACGAAACCTGGACACCACGGGCGTTAAGAGCGTGCTGTCGGAGCGTCTGAAAAAGGTCCCTGTCTGCTTGTCTTGTAAATCGCTTGTGCATTGAATGCTCCGGGGTATGAAGCTAATCGTGGCCCCACAGATGCCTGAAGTCCCAGTTTTGCAAATGCATCATCTCAGTCAAACCGCCGAAGCTAACTATGCTAAGCTAACGAGGCCCGTTGATCTGAATTGACCTGTGCTAACCCTACAGCTAGCATAACGATATCGTTTACAGCTTTTACATAATTGACCCAGAGTTTGTTTTAAACTACTGTTGAGTTCTACAGTGGAAGTGTGTGTAGTTATGTTCGTCTCTCTTCAAACAGGCAATCGAGGACGAGGGTGGAAATCCAGACGAGATTATTGTCGCCTCGGAGTCTACCCCTAAAAAGGCTAATGCTACAGCTAAACGAGCTGCCAAAGGTGAGCTTTACATGGGATTTGACACCAGGTAACCCCAAACTGTAGACACGGGGTTTTTAGCGTTTTATTCTGATGTGGCTTTTAAATTTAAACGACCTCTAAGTGTTTATAAAACAGAAGGACATGTTTTATCCTCAAAAGACTGTCACCTAGTGTTACCATAGCATGTTAACGTTCAAACTGGTTGGAGACGTTAAGACATAACATTTTGGACGTGCTATTTTGAGTGATCAATATCCCTCGGGTGATTATGGGTTTCCAGAGTAATATGTTTCAGATAATAATGTGTTCATTGTCCACTTGCAATAAAACAAAAAAAAAATTGTCCTATATTTAAAGGTTCTTCTGAGCAAGAAGAATTAAAATATGAGTTTAGATGGTTGGTAGTTATCAGCTGCATGTCAAACATTAGCTATTCTACTTTTGTTTTTGGAAAAAATGCTAACTTTTGCTCTAAATCCTCATTCTCGACTGTTATGTTCAGTTTATGTTGAATGAGCGTAACAAAGATGGTCACTCGGCTGTGCGATTCAGAGGATGTAGTTTGTGGTGCTGTTAAACTGGGTTGAATTAAACACAAGTGTTTTTGTTGTGTAGCCCTGCATTGTAGAGGGTGTCGCTCCCATCCCATCCCATCTCCAGCCCACAAAAATACTCCCATCATATCCCGATCACGTGACTGCCCCCCTGTCAGTCCTGTCCCGCAAAATCCCGAGAGAAAGACTCCCAAATCCGGTCCCACTCCATATGTTGTTGTCTAAGTCATCAGACTCTGTTGCCCCGCAGTATGTTTGGTTAATTGCGGTCAAATCACTGAGGTTCCCTCGGAAATTTAGTCTACACTTAGGCTATACATGCGTCATTTTTTTAATTTAATCTCCCCGGCTCCGTCCCACTCCCATTGATTATTTGCTCTATCCTGTCCCTATCACATTACCAACAGTGAAATTGACTCCCGTACCGCAGGAATACCGTGACCCGCAGGAGTCCCGAAAAATTGTCACTCTCTACTGGATTGTCAAAATAATGAAAACACGTGTCAGTACAACCCAGTATAATTCAATAGTACTACAAACCACAACCTCAAAAATTAAAAAGAAAAATACACAGTTAAATCAACAGCTCTCTGTTATGTCAAACTAATGCTGAATACCAGAATCCATTGCAGTGGATTATTTGTGATACATGTCTCAAATGAATACTTGGTCTAAATTAAAGCGTATTTTCTGTAGATTCCAAGCAGGAGAATGATGGACCAGAGGACAACACTATGGAGGAAGATTCCCAAGAAGGACAGGTGAGTTTGTTGAAAAAATGCACCGCTGCCGCAACACAAAGCTTTTGCACAGCTCCTCTTGACACCCTTGCTCTTTGCCTCCAGGAGGATCTGCAGGACGATCATGATGACATGCAGGACGAGCATGAGAACATGCAGGAGATGGACATCCTCGAGATGAACGTCCTGGACGACACGGAGAATGACAACGGGGTTCCGGTTGAGCACTACGAGAACGACGCGGAGAACTTTTACGCCGAGGACGATGCATTGTTAAACGACGAGGACGACGCATTGTTAAACGAAGAGGACGACTGCAGGGCCTTTGACTCAGAAGATCACACAAGAGGTCCAGAGGTGAGACAAAGTTGATACGAATTTTTAAGAAGGTTCTCTCTGTTTACGTATCAAGATTTAATTTTATATCTGTTTGTATTTATCCCAACAGATGGACGAGTCTGAGAGGTTGGATAAGGATGAAGATATGGCGTGTACGGTAGGTTCACTCCTAAATATTTTTGACTTATGTAAAGTTTTGTAATCAATGCTAAAAGTACGTTGCGCAAACATTTTCATAAAAATCCAATTTTCTTTGTTTAAGGCTCAGGATCCAGATGCGGGTGATGTGAAAGAACAAACAGGTACTGTAGAAAACGGCTTATCGAACTCCGTTAGCAGTGTTGAGCTTGGAAATGCAGACACTTAATCCAGTTTAGATTCAACTACGAAGGGAGACTGGAAGACCAAAGGGAATTGCTGGCTTTGTGTTGAAAGTTGCTTAACCACAATTAATAGTTGTTCATTTGTAAACATCGGTCAAGTTACCGTCTGCTGCAACAGCTGCGGTTAACAATTTGATGCACACTGACAGCAATTGCATTTAAAAGTAAGGGAGGTTTGGTTTGAGCTGTTGCAGGTGATTGCAGTGTTTCTAGGTTCACCACATGAAGATCAAGACAACGAAGATACCTCAAGAATTATCGTCTGTTACAACTTTTTAAAGACACTGACTCAGAAATCAGCTGGACATGAAACTGCTGGACTTGAGCTGACGATCCGGTCGATATAAATGGACACTGGAAACGTGAAGGCTAAAAGAAGATGGACTGCAGCGAGCCTTTGCTGCTACAATGCTGGTCTTGTGGCACTCTTCAGCACTGAACTCTTTGTCTGCTTTGGATCAGGTGAACAGAGTGAAGTGGTTCAGCTCGATGGCGAGCCACAGTTTCAGCCCCATTAGTTGCTTGGTTGTCCTCCAGCCTTTGGACTCTCTTCCAGTCTCTCGCTAGGGTCTAGTTCATCGCTGTAATACATAATTCTAAAAGCACAGGCCAGTGGTCATGACGTTCCTAATCCAGGCCTTGCCAGTTCCTCGTTAACCATTGATGTGTTTCAGAAGTGATTAAACTCTGTGCCATTCTATTCCTGTTAAATCCGTAGAAAATGACAAAGTAGCCGGGTCTTGTTTATCTGAGCCACTTAACGAAGATCGCCACGAGACGAGCCCTGAAGACGAGCAAGGTGCCACCGCCGGAGGGGAAAACAATATGTCCGACAAGGCCGCCCTTGGAGATACGGACACCGACAGGGAGACTGATGCCCAAGAGGTTGGGGACACGCGGAATGTCCCAGAAGAGACAATTGACTCTGAAAACAAAAGCTCGCAGGCTGTTAGTGTAAGCGAACAAGGCGGCACGGGTGAAACTGTTGATTCAGAAATGGGGTCTAAGAAGGGGGAGGAGGATGAGAAGACAGAAGAGGAAGCTGCTGCCGATTCAGCCTCCACAGTGAAAGAGTCCTCTTCTGTAGAGGGCGATGATCAGAAAAAGAGGTTTGTTGCTTTCTGTATACTAGAAACCAAAATGGTTATCTCTGTTGCATTGGCCCCCCTTTGTGCTAGCAAATTTGGATGCTCTTTTGGAGGTAAAATCGATCTGTGCATTTGTCTGTTTTCATTTGTCATTCCTTGCACTCACTTATCCCACTTTATTATCCATTAATGAGTAATGTACTGGGATTGTCAGAACGCATTGTTCCGTTTATTCACCGTTAAATCACTGCACTATGGTACACGATGGGTTGATCGCTGTAAGTAATGTGTTATACCAAACAACAAGCAAAACGTGTGTGTCATGAGATCTCCGATGTCCCTTACTGTTGTGTATTTAGGGTGTTTTTTTTTCTTTGTCTCTAGCCCTGAGGAAAAAGATGACAAGACAGAGTCAAAAGATGAAAAGGGTGAGTGAACGAAGTGATTTGTTTTCCGGCTGTGGTCTCAGTTTTGCTTGCATATATGCTCATTAACGTGTTACAAACATGTGTGCAGCCGCTGGAGGTGCTGCAGCAAGCACTAGCAGGAATCTGTGGGTCAGTGGTCTATCCTCCACTACCAGAGCGACTGATCTGAAGGCCCTTTTCAGCAAATATGGCAAGGTACGTGTGTGGAAAACAGTCTCTCGCCAATGTCGAATACTTTTTTTTTTTTTTTTTTTTGGCCCCGCCAGTTTCATCTAAAAAGTAATAATGTGTGGTTTTACACGATTTCGCGCTCCCTGCAGGTTGTCGGAGCTAAGGTGGTGACCAACGCCAAGAGCCCCGGGGCTCGCTGCTATGGCTTTGTCACCATGTCGAACATAGAGGAGGCCACCAAGTGTGTCAGCCACCTTCACAGGACCGAGCTGCACGGCAAGATGATCTCAGTGGAGCGGGTAAGTGTTGTAAAAAGATTTGTGCTTTGTGTGCTTTCATGTGTCCTGCAGTAATTAAAGGTTTCACACAGACAATTACAAAAGTGTGAGTTCAGTCATGTGTAATAAAATATTTCAGTAGTTTCTTGTGGTGATGGATATGAAGTTCATTTTTAATCATTGTCTTTAGATTAGATACTTTATTTATCCTGTGGGAAATTCAGTGTCCATTAGCTTCATCACATAAAAACAGATAAAAAGATACTTAAGTTATATAATAATATCAATATATTATGCTGTGTAAATAATACCCTCACAGGGTGTACAATAAATCTTTAACATTGTGCATGAGATTAGAATATCACCAATGAGAGAGGTTATAATTTTTGAAATGTGAAATGTGTTTCTGTTTTACACATTGTAGGCAAAAAACGAGCCTGCAGGGAAGAAACCTGCAGACAAGAATGACACCAAGAAGTCTGGCAGCGACAGGAGACACTCCTCTGACTCCAAGTAAGTCTGCTAGCAGGTTGCTACATGTTTGATTAAAGTCTCACTGAAACTTAGAGCCCCGTCAGGTTATCTTGGTTTGGTGCGCGCGTGTGTGTGTGTGTGTATGTTTTTAGCACAGATTTGCCCTGTGATAGTTGGTGTTAGAGTAAAAACCCTTCACGCTCATGTGAATCAAGAGAGGATAAGCTATCAACTCCACTATTGATGTTTAGATATTGATCCCAGACGTCTCACTGTTTTAAAACATTTTTTTTTTTACAGATCTGATGGAAAAGATGAGAAATCTGAAGGAGAAGGAAAAGATGGCAAAGGTAAGAAATGTGGGATAATTTCCAGCTTGTACACAACCAGCTTAATAAATCTCAAACGTATTCTTACATGCTTATCTTTTTGCCATTCGGCAGGACGAAATGAGAGGACTGTAGTTATGGACAAGTCCAAGGGAGAGCCTGTCATCAGCGTCAAAGCCAAAAGCAAGGACAGGGTAAGTAAATATTCCCCCTGAAACCGGGGTCTCTCTAATTTTTTTTAGCCATATTGTCAACTCAGATTGGACGTTTACATCCAAGTGTCCTGACAGTGTCCAGATTAGAGCCATTGCGTGTAGATTGGTCGAAGATGGATTCCTATTTTGTCTTCCTAAATGCTTTTCTTCTCTGCAGAGCACAAAGAGTCGCGACCGCAAGTCGTCCAGCAAAGAGGCGAAAGACATCCTGTCGTTTGACCAGATCAAGGAGCAGAGGGAGAGGGAGAGGCAGAGGCAACGAGAGAGGGAGATCAGGGAGGTCGAGAGACGCAGATTCACGTAAGGATCATGCCAACTACAAGGAGTATTAATAATACACCAGTTCTTAATAAAGAGTTGTTGAGATTAATCACTCTGTTTCCTTCAGTGGCCGTGATCGTGACAACCGCCCAGACCGTGAGCGCGAGCGAATCCGTCTGTTCCGCGAGAGTGAGGAGAGGAAGCACTTGATGCGAAAGAGACACTGGCTGGAGGTACTGATGCATGAATTAATTTTAGTGAGGACGGTCTTTCTTCCTCGCTGTCATTGTTTTCTTTGTTCGGCACCTGTACTGTTATCAGTTCGTGCTATATGCTTATGTATGTGATTTATTTACCAGTCTGAGAGGCAGCGCCTGGATGCAGACCGCATGGAGCGTCAGTTCCTGGAGCGCGAAAGGCTACGCATAGAGTACGAGAGGCGGCGCGAACAGGAAAGGATTCTCAGGGAGCGCGAGGAGCTGAGACGGCAGCAGGAGCAGTTGCGCTACGAGCAGGACCGACGCCCTCTCAAGAGGCCTTTTGACGTGGACAGCAGGTATTCAATAACGTAGCGCAGTGACATAATGATGGATCCTTAGCCAGAGGTTCATAGCTGTTAAAATATTACCAGTGACTGTGAGAGCAGTACTTCTCTACACACCGTAGATATCAACTGTGATTGTTAATGCTCTTGTCAGGAAAGACGACTGGCCCGAGAAACGCATGGCCATGGATGACCGATACGGCCGCTCAGACTTTGGTCGGCAGGAACGTTATCAGGACTTTGATCACAGAGATCGGGGCCGTTACCAGGACGACGTGTTGATGGACCGACGGGACAACACTCGTAGTATGGGAGCTGACAGAGATGGCCAGGTAAGAGTTGTGAATCCTCCCCTCATGTATTTTAAATAAAACAAAAACTGCTGTTGTTGCGATTCTGTAATTCACAATCTTAAGTGTCACAGCAGTCTGAATGCTTTACCAGTAAACCCACTTAAGTTAAATAGCTTCTTTTTGTTTTGACAACAGTCATTGGTGTGTGAATACCACAGATAAGCACCCATGTGAACACTATTGCTGATAGTCGTGGTGCACAGCTCCCTAAAGAAAGTAAAATATCAATATTTGAAGCCTAACGTTTGTAGCACTTGCATGGAAACATAATGTGAGAGTTTTATTCATCTCGTCTTCTCTCGCAGCACTTCTCGGACAGACATGGAAGAGATTCCTGGGGAGGAGGCTACGACAAGCGTATGAATGCCAGGTAACACGTTGGCTTCAGTTCACGTCATAAAAACACTCAAAACTCTCTTTCATCGAGGAGGAAAAAGTGTGAACAATATTTTCATCATTTTTTTTTTTTTTTAGGGAGGGTGGTCGTGACTGGGACTCGGGGAGGAAGATAGATGGAGACAGGACATGGCAAAGTAAGCCATACACCTTGAAACCACCCTCTTAATATTGTTAATAGAACTGAAAGTACGGTGGTCTTAATCTGTGTGTGTGATGTTCCCTTTTCACTTCCAGGTAGAGATGGTGCTATCCCAGGCCAGAGCCACATAGCACGTGGAGGAATGGCAGGGTCAGTAGATTATGGATTACGTCTCCTCTGATGTTATATATGTTTTTAACAACATAGTTGATTACGGTGTGTCTTCCTTCACCAGGCGTGGAGGCTACATGAACACGGGGACGTCGCAGTCTCTCTCAGGAGCTCTTAACAGGCAGAACCAGCTGATGCAGGGCGGTGGGCTGCAGGGAGGGGCTTTTGGTCGACGATACTGATGTCTGTCCGTTTCAAATGGTCATTTCTTCAAGGATGTGACCATCCTTTTGTACATTTTTTTAAAAAAAATCTTTTTTTGCCCACGATTCCCATTGATACTTAATGTAAACAGTTTTTTTTGTGATTTAGTGATCTGCCATCTATTCTACCATTCACTTCTACCTTGTCTGTATAAATCAAAGGTCTTGTATGTACGAGCTGACTCGTGTGTCAGAGTCAGATCTGTGTGTAATAAATTCAGATGTTTATTAGACACCTAGGTTGATGGACCTAACCTCACAAGTCTCCTCTTTGAATCCCCTGTCGTGTTAAATAAATTTTGGTTGCAGGTTATTCTTTCAGAGCTTCAGGTTTCGTGCCGACATCGTACTTTTTAAAAACACAGATGCTTGGTGACATTTTGCTGCGGATGAAGAAGTTTTTAAACTAATCTAGATAGTCTTTTCATTTCAAGAATGTCTGGTCTTGGTATTTTTTTTAATTGTGTGCTTTATAAAACGTTTTGTTTTTCTTGTCCTTCAGTTGACGGTGTTTATTTTAAGACCATGCTCAGTGGAAGCTGGGGTCTTGTAAAAAAAAATTCACAGTTCAAGTACAATAAAAGGATTTTTCATCAATTTGCAGTGGTGCAACTGAAACAAACTCTCCTAGCTCATATTTTCAGCATTTTCCGAGACTCCCCCTGAATAGCCCCTAAAATTCAAATAATTATTTTACAGTTCATACTCTATTTTGTAATTAAGTCTACCAGTTTGACAAAGAAATTTGGTAGTATGATTTAAATTTAGAGTTAAAAATGTGGATTGAGATTTGAATATAGCTAAAGATGTATTCATTCTGACCAGCCAAAGTGGATCAAACACGTTACAGGGAAACTTATGTTTTTTTACAACCTGGACCTTATTTCCGGCATAAAATATGATCGTTTACTCACCCATATAACTTCTGTGTATTTGTAGTCGTTCAGGAGATATTTAGATCTGTGTATATCCATATAGTGGGAGTGACTGGGGCACCCAAACACAGCCTCTAAATAACACATTATCTGCCGCAAAACTCGTTCATTTCACCAATATTTTGTTATCGGATGCTAGTGCTATTCCCCGTTGAGTCTGGATTTACCTGTTATCATCGGGGATCTGTAGGTCAATTTACAGATTCACGGAGTAGCAAATTACAGGTAAACAAGCTGACTGTCACGGGTGCGCGCTGCGCTCAGAGATGACATCATCCAGGTCAGAAGACATCATACGGGGTCTGTAGATCAATCAACAGACCCCAGATGATGATAACAGCTAACATCGGACTCAACGGGGAATAGCATTAGCGTACAATAAAGTATTGGTGAAATGAACGAGAATCGCGGCAGATAATGCGTTATTTAGGGGCTGCGTTTGGGTGCCCCAGTCACTCCCACTATATGGATATACACGGCGATCCGCTGGATCTAAATATCTTCTGAATGACTCGAAATGACACCAAAGTTATATGGGTGAGTAAATGATCGTATTTTATGCTCGAAATAAGGTCCAGGTTGTATAAAACAGTAATTCCCCTTTAACATGCTACCAGTTGAAGGACATACTGTGCACCTTACATTGTTCAATGTATGTAATGACATTAAAGTTTGGGATGAGTTAGTTTGTAGAGGTTTTAAAGGCAGTAGAGTCAAATCTCTCCATTGATAAATCTGTTATGCCACTCAGATTAGAGCAGGAAAAGATAAAGTAGAGTTGATGGAAGTTTGGTTACTAACCAACTGGATTCATCCACAGGATTTAAATACAAATCAAACTATCGCATGTCTGTTCTGTCATCCACTACATGACCTGATCTGTGACCTATGCTATACATACTCATCTTATGTCCTCTTCCCAGACTTGGCACTGCATACAGTTTAACCTCTGTACTTCACACTCATAGGAGATGAGTACAGCAGCTGTCAGTGCTGGCTTAGAGATGACTTCCAGATGCAGCTCCTTCCTTCTCCAAAAGTGAAGCGGGGGAGAAAGGGAACTCTGACTTCATTTATCTATTACTAGCTCCAAAATGAAACGTGGTTCCTGTTTTTCAGCAGATACTTTCCTCTCTCAAGACACTGCTGATCATGTGTCATTGAGGTAAATGTCAACCAGGGTGAAGGGTGATGCCATTGTACGAATATAGCGGGGAAAGAACCTGGCATCAGGCTGTTTATGGCCTCAAAGTTGAAAAACAATGTACAATACCAGCGTGAATAACATGATAGAGGTCACTGAAGTTAAGAGTTTATAGCGTACAATATTAAACTACACAATAAATGAAGTCAGAGTATTTAAAAGTTCCATTTAATTAAAAACAAACACATTCTCCACGTCATGTTGCCTCCTTTACTGTCCACCACATTTGTTGGATAAATTAATTTTTTGTTTCATTTACCTGTATCGTTTTTATTTTCGCCCACTAGGGGGCAGCACATAGTTGTAAACTGAACCTCCTAGTCATTTTCATTTATTGTGCATTAGGTAAACCTTATTATGGTCTTTATATGGCTGTTAGAACAACTGTAAAAATAAAAAACAGCCTGAATACAGACAGATTATTTAATTTATTTGCATTTGTGCATCAGAAGTGCCCAGAAACTCTTGCGTACATGTGGATATGAGCGACAACAGGACAGGGGCATGGAGGACATAATGAGGACATGCACCTTTCAGGGCCTCCTTTACGCCCTTACTGACCGCTCCTCAACTGCAAATAACCCACCAGATGTGGAGCAAACAGCTTAAATCGACATGATGTGTGCTGAGAAGAGAAAAATAGCAGCAAGACCTTTGAGATGGATGAATTATGTCTAGGCAAACACCCGCTCAAACACTAGGAAGAATGCACTCACAAGTGCACGCCGCTGAACTTCAGTGTCACCCCCTCGCTGTGAGACATCATTTACCCAGATTCCTGGGGTTTGGAAAATGTTTATTTTCTGTGATGTCTGCCCTTACAAGTTTTCTAAGTGGAGTGCCCTTGGAGTCTATGTGTCTGTTGTGTCTCTCTCCTGTGTTTCCTTGTATATTTCTTTTGTACAGAAACGAACAGGTCACTGCCTGCAGCTGCAATTATCTGAATCAGATGTTTTTAGTGATTCAGCAGGAGATAATTCATTGTGATTAATGAAATGTTTGCTGGCCTTGATCTTTTTCACTGCGACATGAAATATTTTAGTCAGTTTGGAAATGTAGTAGATTTATTTCCTCTAAAAGTCTTACCTTCACATGTCACAGAGGGGTTCCATGGCAAACTTTGGACTTTATTAAGACCAGATGGTAAAGGGCAACTTAACCGATGGAGCTGATATTTGGGTCTTATCTCTTAAAACTACCCATTAGCCGCGCACAGTCTTTTTTCATGCCCATGAATGGAGTTTTAATAGGTTATCTGAGATGTACAGTCGGAGCCAGAGACACGCCTCTGTCCCTACACATGAGAGAGAGAGTCCAACATGTTGGAATTCACCTCATACCACACAGGAGGTACTCAGGGAGATCTCTTATTGCGTTGATCGGTTCTTGTCTCTGAGAAAGAATTAGTGCATGTGAGATGCTGGGGCAGGAAGGATGAAGCAGGGTTGAAGTGTAATCTAATGCCCCTCTGAAAGGCTCCAGACCTGAGACCACCACAGGTGGATCCATGAGGAGCTTCCTTGGACAACTGAGGGAAAACAAAGCTGAGACAACATGCATGTTATGTTTCAGCTGAAGTTCAGAGTGAAAACTTAGCCTGAAAGAAAGACACCAAGCTCTGCCGAGGCTTAGCAATCTGGGATGTAGAGAGCAGTAAAGAGCAGGTAGAAACAAATTACCAGTTGCATTATACTTAAAATGTCAAGCTAAATATTACACAAAAATAAGACAACAGACCTCAAAATGAAAACACCCATTAGTTGCTTTATTAAACATTGTTAGTCTCCAGTAGTTTGACACTATTCTAACAGTATTTAAATCTTTTAGAAAATAAAAATCACTGCAGCAAAACAACATAGATCTGTTTGGTAAGATAGATGAACCGTCCATGACAGCACCCACAGGATTCCTGAAATTGGTTTTGAAGGTGTGGCATTGTGGCATTTCCTGACAAACACAAAAAGGTTGAAAGGATGCTAGCAACCTGTGAGGGCCCCCACCTTTCATTCAGTGCAGCCATGGCCATAATGTATACATGTAAACACGTCATTTACATGAAAAGCCCCAATCATTTTCATGAATGTGTAGATTTGATAAAGAGACCAAAACCAGAGAGGTTTCTTGGAGCCTTAGGAGCTAGCCTCAAGTGAAGTACTGCAGTTTTTGTCACTTCCCCCTTCATGTTCTCATCCTCAGATGTTTCTGCTTGGTCAAACTCATATTTACCCCTTAGCGCAACTGGACAGCTGAAAGTTCAGCCTAGGTGCTTCTCAACACAAAGTGTGGGAACTTAGGACTTGTGTACTTGGTAGTACCTACTTGACAAGTTAGACCCAAGTTAGACCCAAGTTACAAACTCCATATGCTCATCTGGGACGTCTGGCTGTGCCAAGAACATGCAAGTTACCTTCCGCAGATGCCTGAGTGTACTTCAAGGCCTGTTAACGGATTGTAATGCAAAAAACAGCCTTGTTCCCTTATAAATCTACATCTAAGTGTACATCCAAAGCACTTTCATCCCAACGGGCACACAGCTTTCCTATTTGGTATTATACAAAAAAAAACAAAAACAGGCAGAGATATTTGATACCAAGCGACACCAATCTGCTTTTGGATTCTTGATGATTCTGTTTAGTGTTGATACAGCGAACAATCAGCCATGCAGAACACATGGCAGGCAGCTGGACAGTGGAATAAGAACAAAAACATCAAGTTTAAAAAAAAAAAGAGAGCTCAACTTGGTTGTCAGACTCTGAGACCAAGAAGAGTGGAGGGTTAAACCTGCTGTGTCCTCCTCTGAGGCTAAGACGAAGCTTCTGTTAGGAGGGAATCGGCATGAAAAATTCCTGCCAAGAGATAAAAAGCTTTAATAAATCAGCTCGCGTCCTTGTAAGTTCTGGCTAATACCTCAATAACAGTACAGCATGGGGTGAGTATACTCATTATCTAACAAAAATATACTATTGCATTCATTTTGAAGCTTAAACCCAGATGAAATCGATTTCAACATGCATCACTTAACTTTGATAAGCCTGTTTGTCCACACGGCAGCCTCATGTCACCACTGCCCCCAAGACGCTCGCATCTCCTGGAGCGCGTTATGAAACCTCTTCTCTCTGTTGAGTTGGGACATCAGTGCTTTGAGAAACTCCAGTCAGACCAGACTGCACACACACATCACCCCAGGTCTTCTTTTAACCGGTTGAATACTAGCATGACCAGCTGCCTTCATGGACGAAACACAAGACCCATTCAGGATTCTGGTCTGCTGCATTCCACTAATAACATACAGAGAAAAAAAAAGCGGCCAACAGTTCGCAAAAGAGCTTATGTAATCTACATGGATGTGATTGCAGGTTTAAGTGAGAGCATGATACAAGACAAGCATGACCTTTTGACAGATAGTGTATGTGTGGGTTTTGGACAGAGCTCTACATGACCAGACTTACACATTTCAACAGATGTGTTTCAACAGAAACGGTTCCTGCAGTCCCTTTGTTCTGCTGTGCGTTTGGTCACGTGTAATATTTTGCACATGCATGATAACTTGTGTGCACATACACGATGGCAGAAATGGATGGAGGAACAAGTGCTCTGCAAGAGAGGAAAAAAAGTAAAGATTTGAATTCATTTCTACTTTTTCTCTTGAGAAACTACCAGCGGTCCATGCATAGGCCTCGATTTCACAGGAAGAAGCAAAACGCAAGCATACAAGTTCGTAAGGGNGGCACACACCGCCGCACGCCATATAGACACCCAAACGTCCAGCTTGCACACACAGGCAAACACACACATAATTCACGCATCAATTAGTTTCCTTGTTAAACTGCCGACACGAGTGTTTAACACAACCTCTTTATGTCACTCTTGAATGGAGGAATGAAATACCGCCTTCCTCTCTCACACACATGTGCACACACACACACACACACACACACACACACTCCCCTCAGCTCTTTTACGACCTTATTGTGTCTTTTGTCAGAGACTCATTAAAGACTTAACTCCCCCCACTAAGAGGGCTTTCTTTCTTTCAGTCCTGCCCTACTAATTGAATGGGCAGTTACAGCTAAAATCAATCGTTGTGGTAGTTAATAAGAGCTTCCTCTTTATTTTTTAAGCCGGTAAATAAAGTGTGAAATGAGACAAGTAAGTTTGCTGAAGGTCTTTTCACCTCCTGTTACATTTGGTCAGATATAGCAATGGTAGAGGGCGTTCAGATAAAGAAGAACACAATGTGATGAGCATCAGCAACAACAGTTAGAGAATGGCCTTGCGGGCACAGAAGTGTGTGCCACTGTACTATGCAGACTGCATGCGCACACACTCTTATTTTGCTCGGGGAGATAAGGATGGGTTGCGAGAGATAGCAAGAAGATGACGGACACAAAAATAAATGTGCAAGGGGAATGAAAGAAGGAAAAGGAATGCAGTTCCAGGAGAAGATGAGCATTTATTGGTATTAAAAGTTAGCGTAAAACTGACTGTGTAATCATCAGTCACTTCTACTGTCTGCAGACTCTGGATGTAACAGACCCTTTAGTGTGGAAGCCACATACTGTACACACATGGTGTAACCTCCCTGCAACACAAGGGGCCTCCGCAAATTTGCCAAGAATATTTATGTTGCATCGGGCAGTGAAACCTAATCCCCCTTTTCCGTTTTTCCTAGAATCAGCCTTCTCAGTGAGTCATCAGAATGAACGTTTACACTGACGTCTTAATTTGGTTTGTGTGCGAGGCCGCTTAAACACGTGTTTACACGCACACGTTTCACTTTCAGGGGCTTTGGAGAAGCTGACTGTGTTGTTATTATTAGGACTTAAGGTGACCTGTAACTACACCTGCAGAGTGTGAGTACTACTACAGTTCGCTTTTAAGAGTTGAGACGTGTGTAAACACTGGAGGCAGGAGAGAAAGAAACACGGCCGATAAGGAAA
Source organism: Chelon auratus (assembly GCA_030220025.1). Taxonomy (NCBI): domain Eukaryota; kingdom Metazoa; phylum Chordata; class Actinopteri; order Mugiliformes; family Mugilidae; genus Chelon; species Chelon auratus. Next base: position 2,705 of record JASGAT010394313.1, on the reverse strand, counting down.
CAGATGGGAAGTATTTATCCCTAATTTAAATATTTGAAATTAGTTCTGAAAGACCAGGCAGACCTGAAATGTCCAGCAGATTCATGAAGCGGTCTGCATGGCTCGATGCTAAAACAGCACCACAGAATCGTTCAGATGTGCAAACAGGGGAATGTGAACCAAATGTGCACCCTTCAGGTTTGCATAAGATGAAAAAGCAACAACAGGAAAGTGAAGGAATTCCTCCTCAGCAGGAAATCTATATTCTCCCTGCAGTGATCTTTTAATTTCCTCAGCAGCTCACAGGGTCGAAGCCAAAACTAATTGGAACGTCAGACAGAGAGTGACATGTAACTGCGACATGTTACATCTGTACACAAGATAAAAGAAAACCACTGGGAATATGTGTGTTGTACTTTTGTTTGCCTCTAATCAGCAGCTCTGCTCAGAAGTGCTGAGAAAGCGCTTCCGCGAAGCTAAACATCAGTTCAACAACGCTGAGCGGGTGTGTCTCAGGCAGGATATTTATTCATATCTGCCCTGTCGTTTATCATGACTAGTCTCCCTCTGGGTGAAGCCCGCTCACCGCAGCAGGAGCGCAGATTGAGACGGAGATGAGAGACTGAGGGATGGGCGTGGCGCCGTTGTCTAATCACTGGGTTGGGTCTGCTTGGTCAGGCCTTAAGCATCACCTTCCTGACAATCGCATGCGCACACACACAACACAACACCTAAACATACATGGGGACATGTACGTATACTTGAAATGCAGATAAAAGACACTGGAGGCTATGTTTAGACAAAGCAAAAATAGAGCCGTTACTGAGGATAAGAGTTCAGTTGCACAGAAAACTTGTTATTTATCCATGTAATTCAGAGTCTTTATGTCTTACAAGTAAATGTGAGGCTCAAATAAACACAATGAAAATGGAAATTTCCCTTTCAAGGGCAGTCAATGTGTAATTAGAGTGGCTGTGATGAACCTATTGCTTAGGACTGGTGCTATTAATGGTACATAAAGATGGATCAGCTCATAGAGTTCCTGAAGAGCACTGTTGAAGCTCAGTGTCACGGCTCAAGCAGTCGCCATCTTGGTTTTGACTAGCTCCCAGCTGATTCAAGAATGGGCAAAGCGGTGGCGCATGAATGGACTATTACCAATAAAAAGGCTGTAAACATGTTTATTTCTGCTATGAAGTTGGACATTTTTACATGGAGGTCTGTAGGGTTTGATTTTGGAGCCAGCTTCGAGTGGTCGTATGAGGAACTGCATTTTTTTCAAGCACTTTTTTTCTGTTTCTGTAGATTAAACAACATGGCGGGTGGTGGAGTTTCTCACGGAGAGTGTACTCTATGAAGGACACAGTGTATCACACGTGAAAACAGCACTAATCTCATCTTTAATATCAAACACGCCATGCCACTGGGCTATCTGACAGCAGAGAGGATGTCATACAATAATATTTTGGTGGTAGGTTATCTAAATCATAAGTCATTCTGTGTTTGCTCGCCTTGGCAGAGGTGTTCTCACGCAGGTGTTGTGGCCAGAGAATCATCGTAAAACTCAGACAAACACGTTTCCCTCATGCCTGCTCGTAACCTCCATGTGTCTTTGATTTGTCTGCCGTTCCTGAGCTTCTTTGGTGCCCCACGGGCCACTAAGGGGTGTAACTACCACCTCTCAGTATGCACTCTGTGTCTTAGCATCTTGAATTGATCTATTTATGACACGATATGAGTGGGGGAAATGTGCTTTCCGTTCTTTTTATTTATTTTTCCAGCTATCGGGGGGCATTGGACAAGACAGTTGTACTTTGTCATTGTTTCGGAGTGGCAGCAGTGGTCCGGCAGTGGGAGAGGGGGCTTTGTAACACACCCAGACTTCTCAGATCCGTCGCCAATATCTTGCATGTGTGGACAGATTGTCACAGTAGGTCCCCAAGTGTGAGCACATAGCAGACAACCAACCCCACACCAACAACACCCTCCAAAGAGAGTGAAGTTTTCATTGTTATAAATCTCTGTTTAAAATGAGTTTAGGGTCATTTTGTACGTCTTTGAACTAAGCTGTGTGATCTATTTGCTGTTAGTTACATCTCACTGTCATTTCTTCTTGCTTGTCATTTGTATCTTTCAAGGCCGGCAACAAAGAAGGCAGCCACACGCAGAGATAACCATCAAAATAGTTTATTTAAATCAATCAAAATGATAGTACTAAGAAAATTAGTGTGACGTGTAAATCAGAAGAGTCATGTATAAGTATGAGGAGGATGCAATAGGCCGTCTTTTATGCCCTCCTACCAACCAAGCCCCACATGGGCAGGTACACGCAGCAGACCGTCCCAGCTCTGCCTGAGAGCCAGCATCAAACGAAGGAAGAGAGTGGGATGGGTCGTCGCACGCTGCAGCTGAATTTTAGAATCTAATCGACGCACGAGATGAAGACCAGCTGCCACCACAAGCCCTGGCACAAAAATATCACATTACATACAATATAAGATATTGTTTTGCCACAGGGATCCCTTGTAGACCCCATCATTAACACACAGTAAACTCAGATTTATTAGTGAAAGTGATATTAAGAAAAACTGAAAGAGGAACGGAATGTGACCTCGTGATTGGGAATATTTTTCGAGAACCCAGGACTGTCTGGAAAGTGATAGTGGTGATAGTCTACCAGACTAACCTCATGATATTAAGGAAACTTAAACTCAACTCAATAGAAC
>JASGAT010394312.1:3346-18261 GCA_030220025.1 Chelon auratus | reverse complement strand
CACTTGCAGAGGTTATGGATTTCTTCTTTAAACTAAGGACACAGTGATGCAGCTCTCCAGCAAGTAGGTCAACCGCTTGGAGCTCCAACCCAAAAAACCCGGCATGACCTACTACAGAATTTTCACATATAAATGGGAACACAGAACACCGCACGAAATGTTTCAAAGAAAATCACTTTCCCTCTTGCCGCATGCCAACTGGATCACAAACGCTGAATCACGCCTACTACCACGACTACCATAAAATAGTCTTGTGTGATCAGGAAAGTGGCTACAGACCAAGACTAATAAGTTGACCATACTGACTGTATCAATGCAAACATCTTGCTACTGGTGTAATATAATCAGGGACTGTGCATTTGTGCGAAGACTTATTCGTAGTCTAGAGCAGATGGTGGTGCAAAAGCCAGGCAATGAAGCACTGTTTATAAAGTGTCAGCATCAAAACAGATTTTTTTAGCCCTCTACAATAATTTTGAGCAAGTGTTAGAATATTATCACTATATTAGCTTGCCGTCAGACGGCCTGTTCAAACAGAAGACTGAGGATTTTATACCCCTTTCGAAGCCACCAGACTCCATTGACAAAAAGAGTAATTTTACCGCACAGAACACAGAAGTTGCAGCTTTAAGAATTACAGTGCTGCCCATTGTTGCAAAATTTCAATGTAATATATTCACAACATTTTCCAGCATAGCTTGCACCATTGACCTTTTCCATTGTACTGCATTTCTTAGAAATAATCTCACGCCCACACTGGTTTTTATGGTGCTTTAAACGCTGGCACTCGAACACTTTATTTTTTCCTAATGAATTATCTGCAAACACGGCAAGAGAACTGTTTCATAACTACATTAGCGGGCCAGTCTAGTTAACAGCAGGTGGATTAGGGACGAATGTTCGCCCCCTCTCGTGAGATGTCCTGACCTCGCTGCCACTTTGTTGGAGTTACATAACGTCCCCAGACAGGTGAAAAAACAAATGACCAATTACCAGTGTCTCCCTGGAGAGTGACAACACTCTCCAGGGACGGCGGTTCCAGCCAGTCAGGACCAGTGGTGGTGGCTGCGGGTGAGAACGCGGTTTTTGTTTGTGTCTGAGGCGTGCGCTTCGGAGTTGCGGATTCCAAGCGAGTCCGGAGGCGCTCACTCGGGCCCCACGCGTGTGCGCACACAATGTAGCTAATGCGGTGTGCTTGGCTTGCATGGGCTTGTAGGACACTAATGATTAATATATAGCACATCCACGAAGCAGCACAAATCTTTTATAAATGGCGCAGCATAGAGTTCAGAAATAACAAACGCCAACCAGTATCATATACATAATCTGATGAATGAAGCCTTTATTTCTTTCCCAACCATTTAGGACAGAGTCAGCGTTGCTCTGATTGTTATTGATAAACCTCAATAGTTACAGGAGGAATAACAGCTGAATATTTCTAAGTGTGTGTGTGTGTGTGTGTGTGTGTGTGTGTGTGTGTGTGTGCGACTGCGTTCATGTCTGTACCGTATGTGACCCAGTGTGTGCATTTTCCATGCGGCGCGGCTCATCTGCCATCCCAGCTGAGATCACAGCAGGGTTGTGCTGAGTGAGCCGACACCCAGCTCAGTCAGAGGTAATCCTGAGGTGATGACATTTCGGTCTAGCTTTGCAGGTAGGGAAACTGAGAGCTGCTTTTGCACAGGTATGGGCCGAGATGGGATCATGTAAAACAACATGAACACACACATATGGCCTCTCGTTCACAGACGTCCATATGCACATTGTTTACTGTCTGTTGTTTACTGTTGCCTACATATGTTCTTATATATATGCCAATGGCCTCAATACCTAAAAAATTACACCCTCAATGGCTCTTCTTTCACAAAGGCAGTGGATAAACAAAAATACACACTGCAGACATCTACAGTTTCTTGATGCAGAGGTCTTAATTGGGATCATAGCAGTATAGCAATCTCCCTGTTGATTCACTGTAGAGCATATGAGCTAGTTCTTTGTCAAGAGGTTAACGTCAGTTTTTTATTCCACAGCTTCAAGGGCACAATACAGCGTAGCTATCCTAAGTGGGTGTAAAAACATATAAAGTTTATGCATGAACTCATACGCTACATAAAGTACACAAGGAGAGGGAGACATATAACTACATGCAAATAATCATAGGTTAAACATTTTAAAATGTAAACATTTCCACCCACACTAGTACGCCCACGCAAACATATACACTGTAATGACTCCCATCTCGCGCAGCTGCTTCCTCTTACAGAAAGTCCTTGACATTTGACTTTCGTTTATTAACACAAAAATTAATGATAAAAATCAGAAAACCGAAAAAACGTAAACATGCCGGAGCCTCGTAAATATTAATGGTGCATTTCGAACTGAAAACGCAGGTGTGAATTCACACATTTCTCTGTTGTTGTTTTTTTTGCCATTGTGTTCACAAAGGTCAGCAAAAATAAATAAAAATAAGTCCCTTGTAGCGTAGCTAAAACCTGGCAATCACTTATTTTGAAACTTCTCAGGCAACGTCTCGCAATCGCACACAGAGGCGACAAGCTCTTACGCGGCAGCACAGGCGTGCTGTGAGCACAAGAATAACTCCTCCGGGCTTTATACCTCCGCGAAATGCAGAAGTGAACCACGTGACGATGAGGTGACATCTTCATACGCTTTCCCATCACGCCCTGCAGATGTGAAGTGTAGCGTTGTGCCACTGAGGTAACTTTTTTGTTTTTCAGCAACCACAAACTTCCCCTATCTGTGAGAACAATCGAGAACAGTGACGGAACGACCCCAAGTCAAAGGACCCAGCCTTAGGGTGGCTCTGCTTCCTGTGATGAAATTGCCTCCAGTGGCACCTTTTGAGCTTAGTGATGAAATGCGCCGTGAGATGTCATATGAAAGCCAACGTAGAGATACTATTGAGAACGATACAAACTAACTTTTAAAATGGATTGCGGGGTTACGTTTCATCTTTTTTTAAAAAAAGCATGTCTTCAATGTTGTCACCAGTCCATCATAGGAGAGTACACAGTGTACCCTTCCATAAATAACTTCTATACTCAGCGGAAAGCAGCCGTCAGCTTTGGTTTTTAACACTGAGGTAGAATTTAACATGAATAAATGATAGAAGCCAAAAAAAACTTGTTGTGTGTGAGTGTTAGCAACAAATCTAGCCTTCATTTGATAAAGTGTCTACACTGTGACATTTCAAAAACCTACTCAACTCAACTACTTCTCATCCTTCTAAACATTAAAAGCAGGAATTACTACCACTTACAGTAAATGGAAGTTTGTGGGATATTCTCTAACCCGCTACTGGTCACATGACATCCCAAGCAGACAACTAAACTGAAAGTAAAGCCATGGGGGTTTTCCAGCAGCAGTGGGCCACTGCGCACACCACTACAGTCTTCCCTTATTTCTGGGAAAGGGATTGGCTTCATAGTACTCTGCAGCTTAAACAAAAATTGTTTCCTTGAAGCAGTTTGGCAAAAACCTGGGCACGGGCTTATTTGTCTGCCAAGGAGAGGAGTCTCCTATGGGAACACTAAAATCCAAACAAATTAAAAGAGATTGAGTGAGATTAACTTCCCAAAAAAGCAGCTTTATTTTTAAGGGGAACTGTTAAAATCGTGGCCAGGCAGCGTTTGTTTGTGTGCAAGTTAAAGAGCTCGCAGCAGCTGGTGGTAAGTTGTTGTGAGGATGCCGGCCAAGTTGCTACATGAACATTATTGATCACGTGGAAACGGGGAACATCTGAAAACCCACACACGTTTATGGACAAAACAAACTCTCTCATCTCGGTGCGTGCTCGTGAGCAGTCTGTCCAGTACTGTGCATCTGTGCTTGTCCATTCCCCCAGAACACCACTCTGCTGTATTACCGAGAATGGGCAACAAATGTGTGGTCAGCTTGACCCTGGCAGTTCTGTCAGAGACACGAAGCAGATGCAGACGCCTGGCTCGCGCTGTTCTTGTCAGGATATGGCAAGGAGGCTATGGTAACTGCGTGCTGGCACAAGTCAGTCTGGCTGCTCCGCTGAAGGTTTTTAAATGTCAAAGCTGTCTAACACCCTTTCACTTCATCAACAGTTGTTTTTCCAACCTTTGTACCTCCTGCAAAACTTCATCCAGGATGCATGTTTTTGCCAGGAACACCTTACTCCTGATTCATTAGTTTTCGCACATTCACACCTGGGCTATGACCAATCTTCTGTTGTTGCCCGCAGAAGTGAATCATATTTGTCACTGCCAGAGATGGAAGTGCTCAACTGGGACAGAAGCAAACCAGCCCTACCACATTCAGGCAGGCGTTGTGGATGAGAGGAATGTGGGATCTTGCTTTAATAATGTCTAAAAACACTGTAAAGGCCATGAACGTAACGTAAATCTCCTACATACCCACATGGTATGCAAGAAGTTGGTTTCAGCTCCACTGATGCAACATCACTAAAGAGAAACAGGTAGTACAGGTAGTATTAGTGGGCCCTCTAGAGGCTTGATGTTCCTACAGTTACACTTTCTGCCGGCCGCTGAGAAATTCCAGCTGAGCTGCTATGAGTAGTTGCTCAAGGCCTCACTTTTCTTCCCTTCATCCCTCAGTCCTGAGCCTGGGGTGCTGTTAGTCTCCCTCTTACGGCTAAGTGACTGCATTTATCTAACATCCCCAGTGTAACTCAGTCCCCAATTAAGCGGACAAAATGAGGACGAACCGTGCGTCGAGCACTCACGAGCCGCTCTGGAATCCGAAGCTCTACGTTCGAGAGTTCTTTTTCAAACTGATCACACCGGCGCGGGTTTTGCTAATTGTTGTCCCAAAGCTGTCCAAACTATGTGATAATTTGCCGGCTACACTTGGAAAATAATCCTTAAAGTCACCTCATGAATGCTCTGTTTGTTTTTTTCACCTGCAAGGAAATGGGAAGCGTGTGCGAGGGAGCCCCCTGCAGGCAGATATTTTAGTAGCACTCTTGGTTTCTCGCCAAGAGGTTGCATCAGTTAGAAGTGAGATGTGTGAGCGCTCCAGTGTGATAGAAACAGCAACAACACTCCAGACACATTAAATGCAATCCTCTGGCAGTGCACAACTGAGTGCGCAAGTGTCATCGGGTACACTGGATTGCGTTGCTAAATCTGGGCAATTCAGGATTTATGGGTTTTTTTGGTTGTTTTTTAGCTTTAAAATCAAATTTATTTGAATTTATTTATTTGCCAGGTTTGCACATTCAGAGATAAAAAGTGCTCCTAGTCGTAGAATCAGATAAACATTGCACATTTCAAGCAAAGCAAGGTGCACTCACTGGAAGACTCGCCCCTTTTCTATGCCACGGCTGCATCTGCACGGGCTACATACCATGAAAGATTATTCTATTTCTTCTCATTATTTCCCTTTTTTCCCCCCCACAGATCATGTGCACCTTTTTATTTTTATTATTCTCCCACCTCTTAAACTTGCTGAGTAGGAAAACAGCATGACCTCGCCTGTCCCTAGCACACTGCGTCTCCTTTCCACAGACTGGCACGGAGCCCAGACGACTGCTGCTTGCGTGCCACCACTGTTTGGGTAGATTTGCATCTGGGCTCTAGAGACAACTGGGATGATTCACTAGTCTTTATGTGTGTGTGTGTGTGTGTGTGTGCGCGCGCGCGCTGCCTTGCTGAAGCTTCCCTGCCCCACTCTCACTTCTTGGTGAAACTATTTCTGTATCATTCTCTCAGGAGCAATAAACATTAAAATGGGGGAGGAAAGGCGCACGATCAGTAACTTAAACACAGATGTGTGGCGTCTCTACTGTAAGGTGCAGTAACGGAGGCACAGTGCAGCAAGAAAAGGAGATTGTATGTTAGGGTTAACAGGGTGAACATCCGGATATTGGATGAGTATAAATAAAGACCTAAAAGATTAAAAAAAAAAACTGTTAAGGAGGAGACAGACGTTTTCTACACACTGGAAAAGCAGAGTGTTAAGTCACATATGCTATAATGTAAAAGCCCACCAGGAATGATGCTATGAGCATATATAAAATCGCTCCTATTCATCCTGAGGGCCAATGCACGTCGGGGGCTTTTATGTACATACAGTGCCTGCAGATGAATGAGGAAGTTGGAAGCATGTTATCGTTCTGAAAGGAGGTTTTTATCACCCCGTTTCAGAGAACACGCAATTACACGTTAACATAAAACACTTTTATGTTGTTTTTTTTAGAAGCACGTGCGGCACAACAACAACTAAAGCCAATAAAATGTACAACATACCCGGAAAGTAGTTTCAGAGCCTTGTATCTTAATTACCCCTCGGTAAAACAGCTCAAAACACTCTGAGGGCTAGGCAGATCAGAAGTCTACATATCATTAGATGCTGTTTTATTCGGAATTCGGTTTGACCTGATTTCATCTATCCTTTCTCCTAAATAAATGAAAGCGCAGCTGGGGCAGCAGCAGGAGATGTGCACTTGTGATGAGTTGCAGATGAGCAGCATGTGATCGATTGACATTCTGAGGTCGCACCGTTGCACCATTTTCCATTCAAAGGGCATGAAAACACTGCAACGGACCTGGACCACATTGGGAAACTCTGTTGACTCTAAAACCTAAAGCTGCTGACTCGTTCAGAATTGCGGGTCAGTCTTTAGATATGACAGCTAAAAAGAAATGGAGTGTGACATTTTGTCCTTTTGTGCCCCTTCTACAGAGGCTGGGTTAGCTCAGATCACGCTGGCAACGGCGCGAGCTCTCAGCAACCTTGAGATTGTACTCAAACACAACCAGGCAAACCAAACAAGCGGAGAGAACATTCAAATGCAAAAACATGTAGGCTGCGTTCTTGACCTCTCGCAGGAGAGTCTTTGCATTCCGTATGAAAATTGCTCCTTTCTCAGACTAATATTTGTGTGATTACTCAGTAGTTCCCTTTTAAAAAATGACTTTTTACTGATTCAGCTGCAGTTAACTACTTCATGTGTGCAAATTCACATCAGAGTGCTTTTTCACTGCTGACATCTTAATCTGACAGCAGGGCAAGCATCATCATTAGTCATGATAGTGAGGCAGCATGCACAGTGCATAAAGGAAGCCATCCCTGATTCACCTGTGCTCCTGTATAGTACATGAAATAGACCACTGTTGCATTTTTGACCTTAAACTACCTTCCTCACCGGAGAGTCTATTCAGACAAAGTTATAGTTTTTTTCAAAGAAAAGTTAGTGAAATAACTTTCAGTCGAGGCGTTATGGCTTATTAGAGGAGAGAGAAGCGAGAAGGCTTTTTCACACAACTCATATTAATGGTATTAACTAAAGTCTAGAAAATATGAGACATTCGCCATAAAAATCTTTTCAGATTCTCCTCGTCGTCAACAGATACACGACACCCTATTGTAAATGATGTCTTTCTGTGAAGGCTGGTGTGTGTGTGTGTGTGTGTGCATGTGTAGGTGGTTTTCAGCCACTTCCTTTTGTGAAAACCAACCAAGGACAGCATGTTCTGAATATGACTGCTTTCACTTTACAGAGCCGCCACAGAGAGGCTGATGACGAACGAGCGAGCAACATGTTTTCCCCGCGAGCGAGACACAGGCACGCACCTTCAATAGCGAGCCTCGGCGTGATCTGAGACAACTGCACAGCGACCTCCATCTAGTGTAGGCACTGCGTTTATGTAATTGTGTTGGGTCTGCGGTCCTCTGAGAAGTGTGAGGAACAAAGAGCACTTGTGTACAAACACGGCACGGAGCAGCCGACAAAAAAAAACCCAAAACACTTTCCTGTCTAAATACCGTTCGTCACTTGGCTTTGTTAACAAAGACGAGTTAATTTCCCAACATTTCATCCTGCAGCTCATTTTCCTGCATGTCTCTAATCTGCATTGCAACCGCAAGGGTGGTAGCACAATGTGCTTCATCCCAACGGTTTGTAGAAGATTAGCGATAGGGGGAACAAAGGCTGCTGTTTTGGCTGACTGGCAAGGCCTTTCATGGGTTTAGTGGTGGCTGCTCTGTACATTTTGTTCAGCTATGGGATATGTCTACTGACAGCCTTGTTGGTAGGTATCGTAGAAGCCCTCTCGGTGCTGCGCAGGCATACTGCTGGAGATTTGCTAGGCCTAAATATCTTCCCTGGAGAGGAATTTAGCCTCCGCTGAAAGCTTCGCTTCCATGACCATTTACGTCCGTGGGATTAAAAAAGACCCACAATTGATTATTTGTAGAACGGTGCAATTCCTGAACAATGGGATCCTTTATTACTCCATACAGTACTCTTCTCTTGTTACTCTGATGAACAAGGCTCATGCATCTCCACATGAGGAAAATAAAGGTTACAGGATGATTTAAAACCATTAACTAATTATGCATCGTGGTGCCCTGCAAACAAACTTGTAGGCCAAGATTGCTTATTTCCCCGCCAGCGACCTGCAGATACCTTTGTGCACGGACACAAAACACAGAAAAACAAACTCAGCAGTGAACATCTTGATACGAGGTACGCCGTCATGTGTCAGTTCTTGACGTGGGGTTTGTGATCCGTCACTTGTGAGGACGAGCCAGCGGGGGCACAACTGAATCTTGCATTGAATGAACTCACGTACGCATCCCACTTGCCCCTGTTCACGTAGAGACCCACATGATCCGGCTCCTGCACTATCGCAGTTTGATCAGCAACACTGATAGCGACGCCGACACGCACACACAGCGTTAACGCTTTTACATAACATAAACCTGTACGTGTTGAACTTTTGCAAAGTTTAATTTCAGTGTACCTTGAATGCACCGAGCTGCACTGCAGCTAAATGTTTGTCTTCATCAGATGTGTCCTCACTTGTGTGCTCTGTGTGCGCGCACAGCAGTGTTTTCTTCTCCAAACTTTAGTCCACTAGCATAGAGGAGTCTTATCATAAGTCTTATGGCTTTTGCCTCTCTTTCTCTCTCACTCACACTCACCACCACATGCCAAAGCACATCCGCACCCGTATACAGTTACATATACAGTACATACAGTACCCAGTTAAAGACTAGTTTTGCCCAATTGGCAGGGGCCACTGGAAAAATGAAGGAATCCAAATGTATCCAGATCCTTTGAGCACACTGAATTATAATGCAGTCCTGTTACAATGCACTTAAAAAGTTGACACACACACACACACCCACACACACACACACAAAAAAAATTGATCTATATCATACATCTAAGCAGGCCGTGAAGAACAAAACTCATGGCTGTGCTTCCTGGAGTTGAACTCGCTGCACTTGTTGTTTTGTTTTTCTCTCAAGTTCATCCAGTGCTCAGCCTTTTAATTTCTCACTCACACAGCGCACACAGTCCTTCTGTTTACATGATAGAGGACATTCCTTTCACAAGCTTTGCACATGAATGCGAATCATGTTCTCTGTCTTTGGCCACAGTCCGTTTGCCTGAGCTGTTGGCCTTTAAGCTACTTGAAACGGTTGACCTCATGTGAGCAAATGGGGAACGATGGATGAGACTAGAACAAAATGTTCTAGACGCTCAGAGTTGAAACTAGGTCAGGAAGTTTGGAGGGAAAGCACTTGCCTCCTCCTACTGGCTGGTAGATGTAGTGTAAGTGGCCATCATGGGCTTATAATGGCACCAGAGAACGGCTCAATGGATGCCCTCCATTGCGCTGCTGTTTTTATTGTCTGTCTGTCTGAAACGGATTTATCGTTTTGTGATGCAGTTTAATTTAACATCCCAAACAGTGGCAAGCGTTTTCTGCTCATTAAATTCACACCAGAACTATTGCAATTCCATTGCATAACCATTTAAACTGCAAGACAGTGTCTGGGGTTTGGAGTGAAATGGAACAAAACAGGATGCTTTTTCTTCATTGCATTTTCTTTGTTTTTATCAAACTGTCCCTTTTGTGTACTGAATGTATTGTGACATTTTGCATGTACATTACTGAAATGGATCAAATGTGTATTTGAAAAAATATTAAATACACAATAACAAACATATTATGCTATTCTGTGAGAAATGTGAACAAATGAACAACCAACTTCTTAATCTTCTACTATCAGAGATTTCCGAAACACAGAAAGAAGTACAACAACTATACGATATTTGCAAGCTATTCAGTACACAGTAGTTACTATTAGTTCTGCAAGGAGCGCAGAGTTAAAGTTGTGTTGATGGCTACAAAGCAATGCTGAGAAAGCCTCCCGCCTTCAGCCTGTCTGTTTCAGTGATGCCTCCGAGGTGTCCTGACGTACGTGCCATCAGATTTCAGGGTGTTTGGTGCGCTCGTGGGCCTTTAGTGGATCTACTTCAGGGTTTGACAAGTCGTTAGATTTCCTTTCCTTTCCGCGCCTCCCTTCCGTGGCGAGCCTCGCTTTCTCTGTTGACCTGTGTCACCAGCGGAGGCTTGCTTGATTTCTTTATGGTGCTGATGCGCGTTGCTTTAAATGCTACAAAGTGAGCCGCGTCAAAATCCCTGTAAAGTGGCTCCGTGCGAGATGCAGCTGACTGACACGCCTGGCGACAACTGTTATGCCATGTTTAAGCTCCCTTAGATCACTTAGCTCGCCCATTTTAAGATCAAGTCGGGCCGTCAGCCAATGGACCCCCGGATCCTGGTGATTATTGCAGGCTGACATTTTCAAATCAAAACACCTTAACATCGAAGTGTGCAGAAATACTGTACTGTGATGTGCAAAAGAACAATATATAATATTGGTGGTGGTTAGCACTGATGCCTCACAGCAAAAAGGTTCTGGGTTCAAATCCATTGGCCGACTTGAGCCTTGAGCCTGGTTGTCTGTCTCTCTGTGTTAGCCCTGCGATAGACTGGAGACCTGTCCAGGGTGCACCCAGTGACAGCTGGGATAGGCTCCAGCCCCCCTGCGACCCTCCAGAGGACAATCGGTCACAGAAAATAAATGAGAGTCTAACTAAGAAAAAAAATTGCACCTTTCGACTTGGGTTTTACCACACAACAATGTGGGTAAAGGAACACTTGAGAACATGTTATCTTCCTGCCACAAGATGTGTGTAGAAACCATATCAGTGAAAGTGGGGAGTCTAGTGTGCTTGTATGTATATTATTGTGCTATCGTACTGATAACGACACCTTTATCTCCGATCACTTCCCCCATCAGAAAAACCTGGGACACAGTGTACTTTTGCTCTAGAAAAACATTCTTGGGAGAACTCTCCCACTTGATTTCAACACGAAGCCTTGACTGAATGCAACACAATGTGTGTGCACACGCCCGTGTGTGTGTGTGTGTGAGGCAATTGCGAGCCATGATTATTATAGTTACTGAGCAACGCAGATATTTTGACTCCATTTAAGGCCAGCGGGAATATAGACAACACAATGCAGGCCTGAAAGCTAAAAAATGCAGCATTTTCAGATTCAGCCTCAAGAATTCACTGCGATACTGCTGCTTAGCACTACTTATCGGAGGGCGAGAATAATAGTCTGTTTTGCAGCTTGACCGAGGTGAAAAAAAATGTGTGGCTCGCTGTATCTGCAAAACCTGAAACCCCCAAATACATTAGCTGCACACGGGAGAGAGTGCTATTCAAATGACCTGTTGTCTTCCTCCAGTGATCGTTATCTCCAGACGCAAGGCGCTGCGAGCGGTTCTGCAGGAAAGTCTTCATCTGGGGAAAAGACAGCAAGAGGGGAAACTGACAGTGGAAAGACTCTATTGTGCAGGCGGAGATACGCGGGGAAGTTGGATTAAACTGCCCCTGCTCTTCATCTGTAGTAGTGCTGACCTGCACACAAAGCAGACGTAGTTTTCGAGGGAGGTTAACAAGGGGAGTGATTAAGGAATAAAATTATCTGCCAGCACTTTCTTTTCCCCCCTTTCTCCCTCCGACTCTCTCCTCTCTAAGGCTGCTAACGCCGCTCCTCCATCAACTCTACTTCCCTTCTCCCAAAGCCCTTTGTTGGCTCCCTGCTCTAGTCCAATCTTGCAATACATTCCCTCCTAATTTGGGGACTCATTACGGGAGCGATTATCTAACTATACACTGTGCAAGTTTAGAGGAAAGACAATAAATGTGTAGGCTGTAGCTATCCGGCTGTGCAGCTTAGTACAGATAGAAATATATTGAGTGATTCTCTGCGGAGTAGACTACAGAGCGTTTCTGTGGTAAGAGAATGTGGACGAAATGTGTGGACGCAAGTTACTTTCTTTGCTCAGTGATCATCCTTCATGCTGGTTCACTTTGAAAGGTACCTGCTGTACAAACACTGCAGGGCCAGTGCGTTACACAACACACAGGAAAAAGCAGCAGGACTTACAGTACCTAATGATTCCATATGACCTCCTTAGTCCTGCATGCACGAGGACCAAAGTCCGTGCTGCAATGCTATTATTACTTTTGTAGAATATATGGCAATTAACAGCGAGACATTCACGCAGACACAAATCTCATATTAGACGGGAATTGATTCTTGATTTGGTGAAATTAGTTTAAATGGTGGTAATTTTCTATGATTAAATAAAACACAACATGTCCTGATCTGTGATTCATTTGCACACACACATAAACCGTGATGATGAGTTGCACAGATAAACAAGCGCAGATGGCAAAAACGCAATTTTACAGACGGTAATGAAAAAGGAATCCCCGTGGCAATCAGTGGGGACAAACTTGCAGTCTCCCGAGAGGACTCAGCAAGTTCCTGTTCTGTATGCCTGTACTGGTGGGAACCCATATTTAAAGGCAAACATGAATATAAATGTGAGTGCATGCTATGGACTACAATTCCCTCCGCAGGGCTTGGCTCCGGACTCCCGTCGGGGTCGAAGAGACTGAGGGGAGATTTAAAACAAGCGAATCAGAGTAAAGAGTGTTCCATACCATGTGCCGGTACGTGTTTCATGCCGCCACATGGTGGTACTAGAGAGCAGCTCTTAGGCTTGTGATCTCACTCCTCTCCACTTACCAGAGCCACGTTCACCTCCAAGAACCCAGATGAAAACTCGGCTCGGTTTTTGCCAATCTAATGCTGTACACTGTGAATGGGAACTAATTCCTCAGATCAGAGGAAAGGGACCCGATAAACTGCTGATTTTGAAGTGACTGCTGCACTCATAAAGTACTGAGGGTGTTTCAATTTTGCATTCACAAAAGTGAGGACTTGGCCTCATTCTCAAGCGATTGTGTTGCTGGAAATGCGAAGAAACTAGCACTTGAGAAAGAAAATAACTCGTTAGAGCTATAATTAATAAAGCGGCTCCTATTTATTCTCTCAGACCTTGACCTGGTTTTATCCTCTTCTTGAGCATGTGCACTACTTTAGATGTGAAGGCGAATGCTGTCAGTGTGAGGTCAGTCCTACATTTGACCACTGTGCGGGGCCGCTTTCGCAGTCACGGAACATAACGAGACTAGCGGTTCATAATCTTGCTAGCGACAGTGAACTCAGAGATGAGCGTGGGAGGATATTGTGTCAGAGCCTTGGAAGGAACAGTCCGCTGGTGTGGATGAATTTTCACTAATTAATCAAACGTCCCATTAAAGTGATGCCGTTGCTCTCGGTGTGACCCGCATGAAAACATGCGTCAGGGGAAACTTTCTTCTAATAATCACTTATCTAATTGTGATAACAGACTTTTTCATTCCTGCACACTCAGGAATTCCATCATTTGGCACTCGCTGTCCGCAGGCTCCACACAAGGCGGCAATCAATTCCTAATTCACACACAAGTGGACAGGAGTCTTCCTTCAAGCCAGCGACTCAAAGGCACTAATTCAACAACCGCTCGGCCTATTTGTATCCCAAGCGGCTGCTTGTAAAGATCCACGGTGACCACACAAATACTGGGCAGCGTGATTAATGTCTCCCACACACAGGACCGAACTAGAGTTCCGGATAAAGAGACGAGGATCAATAGCAACTTTATTGATAGGGCCCGGCAAATAAAGATGACATTTGCTCCCTTCAAGAGATCTTTTAATTTGTCATGGTAAGTGAAAAAAAGTGTTTCATTCTCGGCAGTGGCAAACCATCAAAAGGTCGCGCAAGGGCCGCGTAACATTGAGGGATGGATGGACAGTAGAAAAGGAAAAAAAAAGTCATACAGCGAGAAATGAGTGAAAGAACGAGAGGAGCAAATGGTTCTTCAGCCACGTTGCTTTCAGCTCAGCAATTGTTTTACCTCCCTGTCTCTCTCTATCCCTCTCTCTCTCTCACACACACACATACACACACACTCTTTATTCTGTGTTTAGAGGGAAAGCCTTGGTGTTTGAACAGCTTTGGTATCAAGTTTGAGCCGAATAAAAGCGCAGACCTCCCTTTGAGGCAGTACATGTCATAGAGGGAACATTGAGCCATCAAGCCAGGCGCCCAGAAGCATTGTTGAGAAATTACACACGGGGGCTTGTGATTTGGCCTTGGTTTAACAAGGGAGAAAGGGGAGGGGAGGGGAGGGGAGGGTAGGATCGGGCATTCAGATTTTCAAAGCTAAAAAAAGACTCACACATCCGGGGGAGGCTTCTCTCCTTGCCGCCGCACAATTTGTAGTTTATACAAAAGATAATGCCCACTTCCACATTTCTTCCATCCATCCCACTTCATCCCACTTTCTTTTTGACATCCAGCCGCCCTGTCTCTGGGGCATTTCACCCTCTCTTCCGTTATCAAACGCTTTGTGATCTGGGCGCAGTGTGGGAGCCTCCCCACACCGGCACGCTGTGATTTGAGCAGCTTGCCGCCGAGGACGTGCTTGTCGGAGGCCGGATCAATAGGCAAGGATTCCATACACAAAGCTGAGGTGACAGGCGGAGACTGTGAGAAAGGGGAGCCTGACCTTTGGAGAATACAATTTAAAACATCTCTCTGACTCTGGCTAAGTTAACTCTGGCACCACGCTGTGCCTGCACTTGCAGATCGTTTATTTTCCTGGACAGTACCAATTGAGGGAGAGGAGGAGGG
>JASGAT010394311.1:0-10144 GCA_030220025.1 Chelon auratus | reverse complement strand
CGCTGCTTGAACCCTAACAATAGGTTTCCAGCAGCTACGCTGCTTGAACCCTAATAATAATAAGAAGAAAACATACAAACACAATAGGCTTCTAGCAGCTTCGCTGCTTGAACCCTTAATAAATAAATAAAGAGCTGACCTGACAGTTGAGGGAGTGAGTGCAGCTCCCTCACAAAACTGTGTAACCTGCCGGTGTATTAGAGTCGTCGGGGTCCTCGGTCTGAACCATGTTTCACAGAAGCAGAAAAGGTGTTCCATCACACTGAGTCATGACAACAATTTCAGATTTGGGAAAGCAGAATAGGAATACTGAAGAAATGTTGTCGTAAATTCAGAAAGGTCCAAACTGCCGATATGGATATGGATACGGATACCGATATCGATTCCTTTTAATAATTACGGTGGATGCATCACCAGTCTGAGTAGTCCTTTTGGATTATTAATCAGTTTAAATCCAGAACAGAATTTGGGAAAAAATTATAAGTAAATAGAAAATCACAATAAAAGTTTTTGATCAGAAACAACACAAAATGATCACTTGAGGACAAATAAAAACAAATTATTTTTATGGCATAGTGTTCAGAAACTACAGTACAATTATAAAACTAAATTTCTCCCTTCATTGAACTTCTTTCTGGATTTTTTTTTCTTAAATAAACAAAGTGTACAACATTATCATTCCACAACAAATATTACAAATAACACTTCTCACGTTTAGTGCTCATTTCTTCTTCTTTTCGGGGGTCTGTCGGGCCAGGGGGCGGGGGATTTTAAAAATTCCCATATGCTTATAGAAGTTTGTTGTGTTACCACTGTATCTTACAGCTGTTTTATAAATAGTACAACTTTCATTTTCGGCCTAAAAATATAACCAAACAGCCCTACTCTTTCTCTCTGCCACTCTCCTGCTCCATCTCTGCGCTGTGTGTAATGCGCTGCTGCTGGTCGGGCCTGACTGGTAGCGGTGGGCGGTGTTTGGTTACCTGGTGCCGTGGAGTCACGTGACAGTACAACAAACACACGAGAGGAGGACGAGGAGGAGCAAAGTGAGCCTGCTGCGCTCTGTGACATCAGCAGCATTTAGACAAACACAGTCAGGTCTCCTCTTAAATGAAATGAGAGAAACAGAAACTTGAGTATCGATCTCATTACATTGGTTATTTGGATCAATCCGGATCAATCAATCCGCCCACCACTACTGGGTGTAGGAAACTTTCCATGTATACCATTTCCACCCTCATTTTCTTTGTGTCAAGGAGGATTGGACTCTGTCTCCATGGCTAAGGTCACTCCGCTCTTTGGTTCTGGAAAACCATTAACTATATATGGTGTCCATGGGCTTTTAAGCTGTTAAATATACCCCAGCAAATGGAGGAACGCATAAAGCAAAGTATAGGTAGGCAGCACTACTAAGAAGGACATAAACGTCAAGCAGTTTACCGTGGTGGTTTGTGAGATATAAACATGTAGTCATTGTAGCGCCCCCTACAACCAGAATTTCATGAAACTTGGCCTGATTGTACACAAGCACATTATAATGACGGCTGTTTCATAAGGATTGGATGAATACTTTAAAAGTAAAAGGCCTTAAAGTCACACGGAATATTTGCGTGTCACGTGTAGTGTCACGCAACTTGATGGGCAGATATTGAAATGTTGCTTTTGTAGCGCCCCCTAGAGACCAAGGGTCACAAAAGTTGGGGTGCTTGTACAGAATCATATTATTATCAATGACACGAAGTTTGATTAAGTTTGGGTATATACTTTACAAAATATGAGCTTTGCACTTATACTGCTCCAATGCCGTAAAAACTAATTAGCCATTAACTTGCCATATTTGATGACAGTGGTAAGCACGAATACACATTTGTAATGTTTGGATTAGTGCTGTCAAAGTTAACGCGTTAATTTTGGCAATTAATTTTAAACATTTAATGCATTAAGAAAATTTAACGCAATTAACGTAGTTTTGTTTACTTCCGGTGGCGGCTGACCTATAACCTTTGGTCACGTGCGCGGGCACACTGGGCAAAAATCCATCCTAACCAAAGGAGAGTCTATGGCAGAAAGATGGACAAGGACGGACTTTTAGGGGGAAAGTTTCATTTTAAAAAGTTGCCTGACAGCTCGTTGGACAAAACAAAGGCAATTTGCACAGTTTGCAAAGCCGAATTCAATTACCACAGAAGTAACACGTCTTTAACACCCTGCTGAAATTACCTCCACGGGACCTCGCCAGTCTACACTACAGGAGTGTGGCACTCGTGGAAGAATAACAAAACCTGTAAGTGAAAAGTTAACCAATTCCTTGTTTACTTGGATAGTTAAAAACTGCTGCTCAGTTAGCACAGTAGAGGATGATGGACTGAGAGTAATTTGTGTTCGTGCATCGGGAGATACCTCTTATAATTTACCCTCGAGAGGAACCATCGTGTCAAGAATACACAAATTGTATGAGGATGAGAGGGCACAGCGGACGAACATGCTTGAGCAAGCCAAGCACATCGCTCTCACAGGTGACCACTGTCAACAACGATAATTATTTGGGGGTCACAGCGCATTTCATTGATCAAGACTGGACTCTGCAGTTGTTTGCACTTACTGTAAGTAAAACCAAGGAGCGACATTATGCTGAGGCATGTGCTAACCATTTTCTGGATGTTGCAAACGAATGGGAAATCAAGGAAAAGTTGACCACACTCGGCACTGACAGCGCTTGTAACATGGTTGCTGCCGCGAGGCTACTTCCATTTGAACACCTACCTTGCATGGCCCACTGTCTGCAAAGAACGGTCACAGTCTCACTTAAAGACAGTGGATTTGAAAGTGTTCTGGCCAAATGTTGCAAGATTGTCGGGTACTTTAAGCGTAGTCCATCTAACGTTCAGGAATTAACCGAACAGCAAGTTGACCACGGACTTAAGCAAGAATCACTTGCTCAGGACGATGCAACACGATGGAATTCTACGCTGGAGATGGTAAAGAGGATCCAGAGAAACAAATCTTCACTGACCACTACGCTGGCGCAGCAAAAGAGCAAGGTTGCCATGTTGACTGACCAGGAGCTTGCCAAACCTCAAAAGCTGGAGGAACTACTTGAACCTTGCAGGTAAGTTATTTATTTCTTGTTTCTCCTCCCTCTCTTTCTTTCTCCCTATCTCCTGTGTACAGTATATGTGTACCGTTCTCTCTCTCTCTCTCTCTATGTCACCTCTCTCTCTCTCTTTCTCTCTCTCCATCTCGTGTGTGTGTGTGTATGTTGTTTTCTCTCTCTGCCTCTCTCTGTCACGTCAGACGATGACCCAGTTTATGTTCTGAGGTTCAAGAAGGCCTTTCCCACAGACCTAGCTCAATGGAAGGATAGCACCAACCTCAAATGGCTGAAGATCACTACTGCCCTTGTCCCGAGGTTTAAAGACCTTAAGTGCCTTCCAAAAGATGAAAGGAGTGACTTGATGATGAGAGAGACACATGCACAACAACCACCTGCTGAGACAACAGAGGAGCCGTCGCCAAAGAAGAGTAGAACGTCCATCTTGCTGGGTTCTTCTGATTCAGATACAGATGACGAGGAGGAGTCCATAGAGCATTGTCTGGATCACTACAAAGCGGAGCCAAAAATGGACATAGAGGGGTGTCCACTACAATGGTGGTCAAAGAGAGAGGGAGCACATGCCAGGCTGGCACCCATTGCACGCAAGTCCCTGTCAACCCCTGCAACCACAGTGCCTTGTGAGAGATTGCTCTCACTCTCAGGCCACATCATTCAAAAGAAGCGAGCTTCTTTGTCCCCTGATAACGTAAACAAACTGGTCTGCCTCAGTAACTGGTGTGTAAAGAAGGACTAAGTAAATTTTGTCTATGGAGTGAAAAATGTTCAGTGTTCAGTGTTCTGAACTTTCAACAGTATCTTTCCTCATTCTTGTTTGTATTTTGCACTGTGCACGTGTACACTTTAAGCCATTAAAAAGGTTTTTGAATTTAAATATACTTTCTCTGTTTATTCTACATTAATTTGATGATTTTACATAAATAAATATTCATTATAAGCTTCAGTCTTAAGTAGACAAATGCAATTTATTGATAAATTAATCACGATTAATTACAGAAATTTGTGCGATTAATTAGATCTTTTTTTTTTAATCGACTGACAGCCCTAGTTTGGATATATTTTAATTAAGCTGGTTGTGTAATTCCACAGAAAACACAAGTTGCCTTTTGTGAGTATTGTTTAACCACACGTAAACAATCATAATTTAACTTAAATACTGATCTGACTTAAGAACCAATAGAAAATATACAAGCACTGATAAATGCTAAAAAAGTTCAATTCTGCATGCACACAATTACGATCTGTGCGTATGCACAATTCATGCAAAAGACCCATTGCACCATCATAAATTAACATGACTTGCACTGCATATTAGAGATTGTGGACTATTTCTGTTTCAGGCGTTTGATGAGTCTGCAGGAGGACAAAAGCACGGGAAAATGGAATTATAATGAGATCTGTATGGGGATTGGCATGACTTGTGCCTTCCCTGGACTAATAAACAACTATCACCAGTACATCATCTCCTTTGCTGAGGATGAATCTGGTAATGAATAACAAAACTTCTGTCCAGCTTCTTTTTCATCTGTTTAATCAACTTTTGTATGTGCTGTAACAGCCTGATAATATAATATTTTGATTTCCCTCAGGCGAGCTGTACTTTTTGTCCACTGGAATACCAAGTGCCACGTCACCCTCAGGAGTTATTTATAAAGTGGTGGATCCCTCAAGGTGAGTGATAAAATCCTGTCTTGGAAATACCATTAGCTATGTATAGGAACTGTTCTCTGGGGTGAGAGACTACTAATTGCAGATCTGTTTCTTGTGAATGGATTTATAAAACACATTTGTTTCCAAAAAAATACTCGGCCAATCAGAGAGATGTGCAGATGTACTGGGATTGGATGTGGTACACCGCTTTGGGGGATACTTAAACATATTTTATATATAATTATAGATATTTTAACAATAAGGAAAAATTAACCATGCAAGCTTTTAGTTCTTCTCTCACAGCCCTTGGTTCTTTCTACTCGAATATTATTAAAAGAACTCAAAGAAAAAAAGAAAACAGTCTTTAGAATTTTTTGCAAGAATGTAAACTTAAAAATATAAAGTTAGAGGGGACAAATGGTTTTTGATAAGTGAGTAGAAATGCATAACCCTATCCACAGTGGAAAAAAATAGTTTTGTCCATTGTTTTTTCAGACGTGCTCCACCGACACAATGTCACTATGATACTCTGCCTGTCAGAATTAAAAGTAATCTCATCAAGTTTGTTCCTCAGGAAAGTAAGTCCGTCTACAAAATCCTTATGTTTAAGTTTTACAACAAATAAAAAATATTATTCATTTGTTTACCATTTGTCATAATTTTGTTTCATTTTTAAAATCTTTAATCTTCAATTTTCCATTAGAATTGATACTCATGGAGTCACCAAATAAAAACCAGCCAGTGCCAGAACCCACAAATGCCTATTTTTCACTCCAAGAGTACATTGATTATCGAGCTGGATTAGGAAACCTGACCACCTCTGCACCTGCCACAACCACTACCAAACCATCCACAAAATCCAGGCGGAGGGGCCATCGTAGAAAGGGCAAATCCAGAGTCAAAGGTGCAACTGAGTTCCAGAATGGAGCAGTGAGGCTGGTAGGAGATGAACTAGGCCGCAATGACCGTGGACGGGTGGAGATCTACATTAACGGAGAGTGGGGCACTGTGTGTGATGACCTGTGGACCACTAACAATGCTAGAGTGGTTTGTCAGCAGCTGGGGTTCCAGTATACTCTAAAGGCATCCAAGAACTCTGAGTTTGGTGAAGGAAAACATCTGCAGATTCTTCTGGATGACGTTCAGTGTGAAGGGACCGAGTCCACCCTGCTGGACTGCCAACATGCTGGTGTGGGGACTCATAACTGTGCCCACCATGAAGATGCTGGAGTGATTTGTGTCAACTCAGAGCACATTGTAGAAGTTTGACTATTATGAAGTCAGAGCTAATTATCATAAATTAAACTGGTTCTCTCTCATCTGTACTGACCTGGTGATATAACTATGAGCCGTGACATGTCATTATTTGTAATAAAACAAGTGATTGTAAATCTTTCACCAAGTCATAATCTAAATTATGAATGTTGAGGCAAATTGTAAACAATAACAAAAATGATCCTTTCATCAAAAAAGTCCAGAGGTTGTCTATGACATAGCCTAATGGAATGAATTAATAATATCTAACGCTCTAGCCAAACCAAGAGCTTCATTACTTGACAGTATTACACATTATTTTCTATCCTTACTGAAAGTTAATGTTTATATGAATTTATTTTTTCTGTTGTTAACTTCACTGCTTAATATGGATGTGCACTTCTGTATATGTGTTTTCCTTGATTTGTTACACCTGAATGAATGGCTCTGTAATGATATCCCTTTGATAAATGAATCTGAAAAAAAGCTTTCTGGTCTGTACCGCCTTTATCCACACATTGATATGTCACATTGTCACACTCAGACCTAGAGTGAAGGTAGTATGCCAGAAGGCTGACTGGAAAAAGTGTAGCTGAACCTTAAAAATGTCAAAAAAAGTTGCAACACAGAGTCCATTTGATACAAAAGAGGAAGTGGTTTATTGTCCATTGAATACCATCCATGGAAATGTGAGCAAACTAGAGATCTTACGCTCGAAGCAGACACAGTGTCGAGCTTTCAAAGCAGAAGTATCGCGACAAGATGTTTCGATGCCTCGTTTCATCAGTCGAAAAATCACGTTACTCCCCAAATGAAGCTTCATTACATCACACGCGTATCGGCCTTCATCGGCAACGTGTCACTCCAGTTTTGAATGCAGGGCGGGATTGTCAAACTCACGATGCTTATACATGGGCACAGTTCCTCAGATGGTTGTGGGTTTTTGAGAGGAGGAGAGTTTTGCATACGTTACGTAGTTTCATTGATTTAGAACGAGGGAGCGTGAAGTTTAAGGTAAAATTAGTATAAGATTAGATTAATTTCCATACGCACATTGGCACATAGGCATTCACACTAATTTACATACCTGTATACATACACACATACATACATACATACATACATACATAGAAACTTTATTTATTTTGTTAGTTAGTTGTGAAAGTGTGAGTGTGTGATAGTGTTTTTGTGATAGTCTGAGTGTTTTACAGTGAGGAAAGGAGAGATAGGGATAATGGAGGCAAGGCCACCTAAAAGAGCCAGATCGTATGTGTGGGAGCACTTTGACATCATTACCCCAACAAAGATCAAGTGTCTGATCTGTGCTCAAGAGCTGGCCTTTAATAGCAACACCTCTTCAATGCTGAGGCACCTGCGCTCAAAACACCCCGAGACTACACCCAATCCAGTTGCTCCTGCTGCTCCTGGAGTAACTGGACATGGTAAGTCTATGGCAACTAGCATGTATTAAAAAGACAGACCAAGATTAAATGTAAAATATACAAAACAACAATAATATATTTTAAAAAGTTATGTGTGAATAACTATTTCTATTTTCTGGTTGAAAGGGCGACAAGCTGAACTGGATGAGGCCTTGGTAGACATGATTGTGCAGGACTGCCAGCCATTTTCTGTGGTTGAAGATAAAGGCTTTAAAGCCTTTGTTAACAAGCTTGACCCAACATACGGCATTGGAGGCAACACCTGAACTATCAGAGATCCGTATGCGAGCCAGAAAAGTTGTTCATTTCTTTAAGACCAGCACAAGGGCCAAAGAAAAACTCACATTTGTTCAGGATCAACTTGAAAAACCACGTCACAAGTTGATTCAAGAGGTAGACACCAGGTGGAATTCCACTTTCCTCATGTTAGAGCGTCTACATGAGCAGCGTGAGCCAGTAGCAGCAGTACTTGCATCACTAACAACAGTTGTGGTGCCACTAAGCTGTGTAGACTACGAGGCTGTGGCTGAATGCCTGGAGGTTCTGGGGCCGCTGTCTCTGGCTACCACTGAGCTTTCAGTAGAGAAGAAGGTGTCAGCATCCAAGGTCATACCAATCATTCGCATGATACAACATAAAATTACAGAGAAGTCTCCATCACTCCATGCATGCGCACTGCTTCTGAAACAAAATCTGCTGCACTTTTTATTGGCAAGGTGCAGCGTTGAAAAAATTCGGGTCCTGGCAATGGCAACTATCCTTGACCCACGTTTCAAAATGATAGGATTTGGCAACCAGACCAGCGCACAGGTGGCAGTTGCCAAAGTAACCGCAGAATGTGCAGAACTGAGGAGATCCATGTATTTCTCACCCTCAACATCACAGGTAATAGCTTTCTCTTTATTTGATCATTGCTTGTATGCTCTATCAAACAATTGGATGGATTTCCATTTGTTTTACAGTCCACAATGGAAGAAGTCCCTGGTCCCTCAACACAAGAGGCTGACCCTGACAACCTGTGGGAACTGCTGGACTGCCGAGTTGGTTGGTTACATTAGTCTGTATAAAAACCTTCTTTGAGACAAAAACACATACAATGGATTTCACCTTCTTCTGTTCTGATTTCTTGCACGTGCAACTCACCTGAGGTTCAGCGATATTTATCTGAGCCCTACCTCTCCAGAGGAGAAGACCCCATGGAATACTGGCAGCAAAGGGCGGCAGTTTATCCCAATCTGTACAAGCTTGCCAGACAGTATTTACACATGCCTGCAACTTCTGTCCCATGTGAAAGGGTATTCGCCAAAGCTGGAGAGGTGATAAGTAAGAAGAGGAACAGACTAAAACCCAAGTCTGCTGAAATGATCTTGTTTTTAAATAAAAATTTGTGAACCGCCCAAGTCCCCTTCCCAGTTTCAAAAGCATTGCACAAGCATTTAACTTTTTTATTTTGTAAATAAATTTTTGTATTTCTATCAATCTTATAAAAGCATATATCTAAAACATACAGTATTATATGATGGCAAACTCATACAAGTATATTATTATTTTCTATAAATGAAAAAAAATCAAGCATTTCAAGATGCACATACTGTAGATCCTTTAATGTTAAACAAACTCAACAGTGCCTTTCTGTTTCACGATCCTTTGCCCCGTTTCATGCCAATGCTATGTATAATTTTATCCAGCAGATGTCGCCACACTTAATTGTATCAAATGCTTCGAAACGCTGAACCATTTCAACACAATTGCTTCAGATTGATTCAGTGCTTCACAAAGCTTCGGTTTCTCCATCACTAGAGCAAACAAATAATACAAAAATGCTGCAGAAAATATATTTACAAAGCCAAACAAGCCAAACACTGTTAGGTCTACACAGCACCACAGCCTTTCTCTGACTCCCTGCCAGGGAGTCAGAGAAAGGCTGTGGTCATTTTCCATATTCAAAATCATTATCAAATCTATTTACAGATATTTACCACACATAACGGCGGTCCTCAACACATTCACTCAAATCCTCAATCCAGAAATGTATTAACAAGCTGATTATCAACCCCACAGTTGGTATGTTTCAGTAAGATGGACTGAGCATGCTCCCTACCAATTACTCAGGCACTATAAAAGACAGCCTGAAAGTTTCAGGCTGAAACAAGGCTCAGGTCCTTTGTTACTGCCCAGCACCAGGAAACACTGTGGTAAGAAAACAGCAGAACAGCATAATTAGATACAACTCATGCTACTCATGACGGTCCTCAAATAATAAAAAAAATACTCAAAACAATAAATGTGTTTGTGTATGATTCCGGAAACTTTATGGAACTACATGGCACAGGAAGCTTACTTGAGCTGTTAAATGTAGCTCTGTGTGTGCACCCACCAAACTACCCATAGCATGCTACCTGGCTAACATGTGGTCTGTGTAGTGGATGATGGTGTGATGTGCTGGTGTGGTGTATTGCCAGTGGCAAGGGAGACTGCCACAGTGTCCCTGTCAATTGCTTGTTTAGGTCACTGTATATTGTATTTTTGTATTTCTGGGGAACATGAAAATGCTGAAGTGCTGTGATATTTTACCCTTATCACGGTTGTTCTCTGCTCCACAGATTGACAAAGATGTTGTCATGCTTATGGACGATTCAGCTTTGGCCAAATACATTCCTTCATATGGAGACAGAATTGCACTTTT
>JASGAT010394310.1:25900-36407 GCA_030220025.1 Chelon auratus | reverse complement strand
CCCCCCCGCTACTCACTTGACCAGCTCCCTTTGATAACATCTGGCAGGGGCAGGTTTGCGCCGGTGACAGCAGGAGATGGACTGACATTAAAGCCCTGTCACTCACAACTCATTCGACAGTCCCTGCCTCAATCTCATGCACTGGAGTGTCACTGATGATCTCTCTTTCTAATGGGTCTGATGATATTCTCCAGCGAGAGTGTTATATGAGATGGCGGCTTGGCATGGCCGCTTTCCATTGTGAACACAAATCCCCTCTCACTGTTAAAATAACCGAGGCTGCCGATACTCTCTTTGCTACATGAGAGTTTCTTTTTTCTTTTTTTTCCCGGACTGCAGAACGGGAACCAAGAAAATCTGCAACTTTCAACCTAAACATTCTTTGTAAAAGGAAACTGCACGAGTGTTTATCTAAGCTGTGATTTCTGTTGAAGGAGATGGTCCGGAAAACCTATCTTCGCTCTGGAAAAGGGGGGGCTGCGAGCAGTTCGGTCTGGGGGCAAAAAGCAAAAAAGTTTCAACACAGCTCCCCCGGAAAAGCTCAGACCAGTTCAACATCCATCCCTCTCCATTTTCCTTCTGTTTACTTCTAGGTTCATGAGTTTACATGCCAATTCCATTACAGGGATTAAAATAGTTTGTCCAATCCATCCTCAAACTCTGCTTCCCTTGTCCTTCTCCCTCCCTTAACCCCTCACACCACTTACAGACTTTCAGGTCCCAGGGCTGGGTTAAGGGATTACAGGACAAGCACGCTGCAGCCAGAGCACCCAAAGAAACACGAGGCAGCTGTGCTGAAGAATGTTCCAATGAGAAATCCAAGCATTAGTGAAAGCTGAGGTTTGATCAATGGCTGTGGCGCGTGTCTGCACTAGTGAACACTTCACAGGGCGTCTGAAGGAGAAGAAAGAGAGAACGAAGGTGTGTTATGACATCGGGCTCAGGGTCTAGGTTGCTGGGTCACCTTTGAGCTGCTGCTGATTAAGGGCTGGCGTTCACAGGTGAGCGGCTCCGAGCAGGATTTAGTGACACGGGCGCAGAGGTGAAATCACCCCACTCTCCCAGATAGTGTCAAAGCAGCTAAGCACCGCTGACCTCTACCCCAAATGGCCAAAGGCAAATGTCAGAAGATAAGTGAGCTCCGAGACTGCTCAGTGCACTCAAAGGAAAGGTAATGGCAGGTGAACTCACTTTTAAAACAAATTATATTATAGAAAAAAATGACTACGAAGATGTAAAATGCATGAAATTGTCTAAATCACAACTTCTAGGAGTTTGTTTTTCGCACAGAGTCCTAGACTGTGGAGTCAGAGGCTCATACCATAAGTAGTGAAATAAGTCGGTCACTCGCTGCCTTTGGGTCTAAGCTACCCGCAGTTGGTAATCTCCTTCGGAACTGAGGGGGCTCAAAGAGGCTAAGCCTGGTCAACACCTAGGAAGGGACGCCTAGTCCCAGCCTAGTTAGTTAAAAAGACCTCAAACCTCCTTTCTAGAAGAATCTCAGCAAGACTCTCAAATCTGTGACGTGATTCCGGTTAAAAGTTTTCCACCTGTATTGTCATGCAAACAGAACATAGAGGATTCAGAGCAACGGACCCCTCAACGGGGAACTATTTTAATATGTAAACATATTCAAAAAATAACAACAGCTTCAAGCCCTAAACGGAATCAGGCTGATTTCTAACCCTAATCCTAACCCCTAACCCTAGCCCTTTTGTTATGATTTAAGTAGGATTACACTAATTATTTATTTAAGATAGTGTGTAGTACTATCTCATATAACCTCATGGAATCTGTACAAAGGGTGAGCCAATCAGTGTTGATGTGTGATGCCTATTCTTGCCCAGCCTTTACGTGTATATCACCTCCATCACATCGGGTGACGTGTGCATGAACTGTTTGTCTGTTTCTACGAATGTTCCCTTTTTTCCATCACCAGTGCATGCACAGCACAGGTGGGTCTTTATCTTTTTTTTCCATAACAT
Source organism: Chelon auratus (assembly GCA_030220025.1). Classification (NCBI taxonomy): domain Eukaryota; kingdom Metazoa; phylum Chordata; class Actinopteri; order Mugiliformes; family Mugilidae; genus Chelon; species Chelon auratus. The sequence continues at coordinate 34,422 of JASGAT010394310.1, read as the reverse complement.
TTTTGTTGTTGTTGTTGTTTGTTTGTTATTACATGAGCACCGTCTTTTAAGCTTATCTGATGTGTTGCATCTTTTTGGTGTAATGCTGGTACGGTCTTGTCTCGGCTGACTCGTCTACAGAGGTTACGTGCATCCTGACTTAATGCTGCAATCTCAGGGATCTCAGTAATCTTGACGAAAGTTTCTATTGCGACACGTGGCATTGTTCAGTTGTTGTTACTTCACCTTGAAACAGATGGAAGCTTATATGTCACCTGCAGAAGTTGGTGCACATGCTCCAGAGCCTTCAGCAGTGTTCAATAAACAACTGTAGCATTTGCTATCTTACGAAATCATGCAGCGAGGCTGGCCAAAATCAATGCTTGATGCCTTTTTAATGCACTCGTGCAATATCGGGCCATCAGCGAGATTAATGCGAGTCATTAGAACTTAAAAGTGAAATACTTGAAACGCGGCCCTCAAAAGGAAACCTGCAAGTCTGACCAAGAATTAAATGTGTGTGACAAGGACACAAATGGTTTTTAGCAGTGTGCTGAAATGAGAAACAGCTTGCGTTCCAGCATCAAGAATCATCGGTAAGTGGCCTGAGTCACAAAGCCACACACATAAATGCACAGATGCATATACTCACAACATGTCAGTTTCCTACCTGCAGTAAAAAGCTAAATGGGGAGGGGGGGGGACTCTGCATCCAAATCTTGTCAGGTTGACTCAAAAGATGACTCAGTCACTAAAAGTCACTAAAATTAACGCTCTGCTGTAGACGGGGCCCTGGCGCACATAATGCGTAATTGTAACAGAGTGTTATAGCGACAGTATCCCAGATCTCGGAATCTGTGTAAAAAAAACTATATATTGCTGATCAACTTCACCTCAGAACACACACACAAAAAAATAAATTTCTTTTTGGCATGGGTGTGACTCCAAGAAGAAAACCAGAATGCTCCTAAGCCAACTGAAACATGCTCTAGTTTCATGGATTAAACTGAATAAAGTTTACAGTGTGGGGTTCCACAGGGCGGCGCCCTGGGGTTCTTATTTTTTTTAAGGGATTGAGTAATAGTATATATCTTCGCTTTGTATAATTGCTTAATGATATTTGCTAATAGTGGGGCTGTCTATTTAATCAACTCATAAATGAAATGTGTCTTTTCTTTTTTGTTTCAGTCCTTTAGACGTCACAATATTATATTACGTTTGACCTGTGGGAGAAAATGATCAACAGAGCAGCAATCCATTTCCCGAAGTCAATAAAAAAAGGGTGCTGAAGTGTGTGGAATTGAAACAGGCAAAAATTACAAGTCTACAAAAAACTGCAGTGGTTGTTTTAAAATAGTTCAATGCTTTTGGCTGTCAGAAATAAATAGAAGCAGAAACTTTTCAGTTATGGTGAGGGAAAACAGATTTTAAGTTTTTTGCAGAGCAATGCTCTCCAGCAGTAATTGTTACATCTGAGAAATATTTTGGAAGCGTGAAGCATATTGAAGCTTTAATAAATGTAAATGTGAATGATTCTGATGTGCATGTGTGATTGTCTGCATTTTTCATGATGTGACATTCTGATTTATTATCATTGAATGATCTGACCAAAGTACATATGTGAGAGCTTTCAAAAAGAGCAGCCCAGCGAGTTTCTAATAAAATCGCAGCGGTTTCGCAGCTCCACATGTACAATGGGAGTCATTCCAAAAATATTCGGGCATACTGGTTCCCTGGGGGCTTAGGGGGTCCCACAAGAGGGCCCGCAGGACCTCTCTTTAAACTTCATGGTATACGAGAAGATAACACGAAGCTAACTCTATGCTAAATCTAAACAACAATAATCTTATCATAGGGTTCTGAGGGAAACTGCCTTTCAAAAGATATATCATAACACCACATGATCATGGTATTGTCCTAGAGAACTAAAGTTGAAGAGGACAAAGCAGACTTTCTTATGGTGAGAAATGCACTTTTTGCTTTTTTAGAAAACAATCCTATATTTCTGTATTGTTGTTTCTAAGATTTGGGACTTTGGCTTTAATTCTGGCATTGTGTTTGGTGGTTTGATTATCATTTTTCATTACATTTTCATCAGATTTTTATTTTCTACTACACAAATCTGAAAGTTGGGCTACCTTAACTGCGTAAAGCCACTCAGATTCTCTACAGACCAGCTGTTTACTTCAGCAGGTACATGGGTCTTTTTTATTTAGAGTACCAGCTTAATCCCTGCATTTAAATGCATATACTGAGCGTGTGACCCGTCGGCTGGCATTCACAGTCAAATCACACAAGTTAAATGAAAAAGAGAAGGAGGAGGGAAAAAAAAAAAAAAACAGCGCGCAACGAGCTGTCTTTATTTAAAGTGGAGGAGGAGAGAAGGGGGGTTATCCAAGGTGTTTGAGACAGATGAGGGAGGTGGGGGTCGGGGAGGGGAGGGAGGAGGAGGGGGCTGGGAGGGTAAATTGGGCGGACACATAAAAACTGCAAGGGGCCATAGATGCTGGATCATTTGGAAAGCCTGCCCGTCCTGCGCACCGCCCGCCCTTACGAACCGTTCTGGAGACGGATAGGAAACCGAGCTGCAGAGCCCAAGCGCCGGCCACGACTCCCTTCTTGTCCGCTTAGAGGTGCCGATAAAGGATTAATGAGCCAAAAAGGCACCCAACTTCTCCTTTAAGGCTCATTTCGGCGTTTTTTTTTTCTTTTTCGCGTTACGCCTGGACAGCCTTACACCTTCCCTTTCATATTCACTTCATTCGAGGATACCTGTACCCCTACTGATGGTAAGCGTTCATCCACTGACACATTCACACATCTAAGAGACTGAGCTGGAGCTTTTAGAGTCTGAACTTTTTAAATAGCACAGGAGGGATTCTCGTTGACATTTTGTGACTTTAACTTTTGGTCCGGGGTGTTCGTGCGCTTTTTTTAAAGACTGCACTGAGAGTTCAACAGCATTTCTCGGTAGCAATAAACAAGAATACAAGCACATAAGCTCTCACTGTGGGTTTTATTCACAGAAACCGAGCTGATGGAAATTTTAAAAATGCATTTCGGTCAAGCACGCAACAGGTTAAAGCCTTTTGTGCCCGAGACTTGAGCAATGACAAACCAAGATAGTGAGGTCATTTCCAAACAGAGCGTCCGATTTCCTCGCTCTTCCTTCACATCGGCACACTTAACGATATTTTTGTTAAGGAGGTTTGTAACTTTTCCCGAAGTCTGACACAGATTTTGTGCGCTTAGACGCCCACCTATGTGCATCCAGGTATGCGTAATAATGAAAGAAGGGTCAGAATTTTGAGTCACAACGGGGGGTTAAAATATATATATTTCTCAAACTATTTTTAACTAATTTCAGTTCTATGCATCGATTTTCCGCACTAACCCATGCGTGATCGCGCCAGTTTGTTGAGCTAATTTCCTTCCAGGTGACCAGTGTCTATCCAATATATTACAGCATGGCGTAGAGTTACAGGCGTGAATCCGGTTTATAATTGTAGCACATTGTAACATAAGGACTCTCATGTTTTCACCTGTTCGCAACAAGTCATTATAAAGCGAAATTGTGTCATTTAATCCAGTGAAGGTGCGGCAGAGAAAACATTTTGCGGCCTGCGGGCGCATGGCGTCCTTGGCACACAGTTTTCTTTTTGCAGGTTTCTCTTCCCCTGCTGTAGTGGAGGGAAACAGGGATTTATTTTATAGCTGCAAAGATGTGCACGTATTTATTTTACAAATAAATAAATAAATCAGCTTCATCTTCATCTGGCAAAGAGAGCTTTAATTTATTTGACTCGTTTCAGAAAAAAAAAAGGCTGGCTCAGGTGTTCACTTCTTGCTGATGCCAAATGTGTTTTCTATTTGTAACATTATACACAATAAAACCTCATAGAAATCAGAAGGCACTTAACCCGGTACTTTCGATTTATTTGGATGTAACCACTTGAAAAAGAGAAATCAATCTCACTGACTGTTAATGTTTTAATCTACAGCTGTTCTCTGGAAGAATATAAATCCCCAAACCTTTGCTGTTCGTCTTAAAGAGCAAAAGCAGCCCTAGAAATGTTCTGTTTCTTTAAAGACAAGTATCGACGTTTGCTGGTTTATTGTCCTTTCCTCCCTCAAACCACTGCAGCTCTTTGCAACTGCAGGCCATTATTTGGAGAGCCCAGCTGTGTATAAATGAATAGTATGATTAACCAGAAAGAAAGACACGTCTAGAGCCTATACCGTGTAATGCTAATTGCAGGCATCTGAAATGATGAAATCAGGCTGTGGATCTGTTCCGTTGTAACCTGCTGCCCTCCTCCTCCTCCCCGTCCTCCCTCATTCCCATCTTTCCTCCCACCATCATTGTTAAATTCCTCAATAAACACATCTGAAGAGCCATGTGCATAGTCTGATCACATTATCTCTGGTCAGAGGGAGACGGAGAGAGAGAGGGAGAGAGCGAGAGAGAGAGGCCAAGGGGGATCGAGCAAAGCCAAGGGCAGTTGACTGCTGCGGCCTAATTGCACCCTGGTCTGCATTTGTTGTTGCAAGGAGTGTTTAGTTTAAACGTCTTCTGTGTGCGTGAAACTCCTTTAAACATTTCACGATCTGAGACTTGCACTTCGCCCGAGTTTGACCCAGTGGAGGATTTACGAAAAAAAATGATTGAAAAGGAGCAAAATTTGGACGTAGAGTCAAAATCACCTCTGGTGAAAACAAGCCAGCAGGCACAAACGCATGGACTTTTTCCAGAGTTGAAAGTTACTCCCTGTCTGCCTTACATCTTCTTTCATCATCATCACACCACTTTGGGTGTCTGTCTGTTTTAGCCTGCAGCTTTGTCAGTGGCTGGTTACAGTTACAAGATGTTCTGTATGGTCAGTGTTTTTGAGTGCTATGAATCCCTGTAATCATGGGAGAGGCCCTCTCTGTACAATGAACGTTTGTTGTCGGGGATGTGCACACACACACACACACACAGACTCACACACACACACGTTTACCCCCCCACCCACCCCATGGGTAATAGGGCTGATCATGTTCTGAACCCTCCTCTCTCTCTTCTTCGCCACAGTTCTCACGAAACATACGAGCAGTGGCACACACACACACATACCCGGGCACGCATGCAGGCTCACACACACACACACACACCGTTTAGCTCATGCACACGCGTGTTGCACATTGCCCTTTTTTCACACACACTGGATCTAGTGTCATGACCGAGAACGGAGGGTCAGTCAGAGGTCAAAGTCTAATGCTGTTAGGATAGAGATCCTTGATTGCACGTACAGTGAGCCATGCAGGGGCCGAGATAATCGCACAGATACGAAGCCAGGCATGCACACCCTGAAAATCCCACAAGCTGTACGACCCACTAACACACACACACACACACACAAACAGTCCTGCTAATATGCATTCTCAGTGTGTAGTAATGTCTGGATGCCCTCCAATGGAACAAGCTCCAAGTGATGACCAAAGACCCACGTTGCTGCTGCAGTTTAAACGTCTGTTTAATGGTGCCGTTGTTGTGGTCACTCGAAAACTCAGTAATTTTACGAGTGTGATTCAGCAGCATTTAACACTTCCAATGATGTGTAAAAAACTGAATCATTAGAGCCATATTACTGTGCTTGTTAAACCTGACTAAGGATGACTGTTAAAGTCTGTGAATAATCTTTTTTTTGTTGTTTTTTGTTTTTTAAAGGGCTATTTTTATTTGGAGACGCTGCTCCTAAAAGTTCCATATTTTACTAAGGTGGTCTTACGGGGCGAATTCTAATAAAATCCTCTCGTTGCGGCGGTTTCATCAAATTAGGGAGACAAAAAATAAAAAAATAAAAGTGCTCTCAAACGTCTCTCCTGGTGATGACGCTGAAGTCAAAGTACAGAAGGCCTGTCATCAGCGTCACTTCAATCTGTGTGAGAGCTCAAGTGGGAGAGCGTCACCAGGAGACCCTTTGAGATGGATTTATTTAGTTCCTTCGGTTGCTGGCAGCTATAAAGGCCAAGTGAGTTCACTTGGAGACAGTTTTTATAAGCAAACAGGCCTCTTGTTTTGGATATAGATTTTACCACTCCTCATCCAAGTCATTCTATCTGCTCTTTAGTCTGTGTGTGTTTTAATTTGAACCAGGTAATGTAACTGTTAATGCAAAGAGTAAGAATGATCTTTGTAAACAGGTTTCTGGAATACATATAATAACTGAATGTGGTGTATTTTCTGTCTGAGGTGAGCGTAAGGCGTTAGGGATCTGCTGTCTGTGTTGCGGCACATACCTCCTTACATTCCAGTTACAGCAAATAGCTAGCTTACCCATGAGCCAAAATGATAAGCCTTAAAGAGACACCCGGTCTCTCTCTTATCCATATACACACTCGAGCTGACACAGATATACACACACATTCCCGTGCGCTTCTCTTTAGGTAAATACCATGTAACAGCCTCAAGTGTTTTGCTGCCGCGTACAGTTTATAATTTCCTTCTGTTTTCAACTGTATCTTTCAGGAACAGGGTCACTCCAACGTTCTCCTGCAGCCGCCCAGCACCACCTAACATTTCCTGGAAGAACGTGTCCATTGCCTGCTCCCAACAAACATGGACTGTTTTCCCATGCTTTATTTTCTGTCGGTAAGTGAGTGCGGTTTCAATTTGTGGCATGTGACAACGTTGGTGCATCTCTCACCGCCGTCTCCTCCTCTACGCCCGCTGAATCACTCGTTTTGTGTGGCATTCGCACAGTCTTGAACCAATGGGTCCTATGGGGTGCTGGGCAAGGCGGGTGCATGAGGAAGAGGCTTTTGTTTTTTAAATGTGTGGCGTTTAAAGTCCCAGCTTTGCCCCATGGCTTGTTGGAGCAGACTGCGAGGGACCGAGGCTCCTTATCGAGTTAAGAATTTGCTCTGACCCCAGGGCTGCCTCTTTTATTTGTCTAATCATAGTGGAGGAGACGAGGGGGGATGGGAGGGAGCGAGGAGGAATGGCCCTCAGATTCCATTCAAAAAAGATGGGTTCTTGAAACAGCTGTTTACCTTTGGAGGATGTCGCCAAAGATAAACTGCAAGTGGTCTATCTGATCGAGGACTTCTTTACTGTAAACAAGGCAGACTCAACCATTGAAACTAATTAGTCTGCCCCTATAGTGGGAGCAGTTAGACTGAAAGAGAGTGAACATGAAGTTTTGCTGCTGGTTAAAATGTAAATGTGCAAAATTTACAGAAAGTTTGCAGAAAGTTTTCTTCCCGTCTGCTCAGTTCCTAATCTGTTCTATCTACTGTTCCCACCAGAGACATCATGATTCCTGGTAATCGAATGCTGATGGTCATTTTAATATGCCAAGTCCTGCTGGGAGAGAGCAACCATGCTAGTCTGATACCTGAAGAAGGGAAAAAGAAAGTACCTGGCCTGCAGGGTCGTTCGGCCGCTCAGAGCCATGAACTGTTGCGGGACTTTGAGGCCACGCTGCTGCACATGTTCGGCCTCAAGAGGCGGCCGCGGCCCAGTCGCTCCGCCACCGTGCCTCGCTACCTGCTGGACCTCTACCGGCTTCAGTCGGGGGAGGCTGAGGAGGCCGGAGCGCACGACATCGCCTTTGAGTACCCGGAGCGGTCAGCCAGCCGGGCCAACACTGTGAGGGGCTTCCACCATGAAGGTAAGAGAAAACGGGAGATGTTTGCGTCGTTTGAAGTAGAAAGGGACAAAAAAGAGAAAGGAGGGAGAGTAGGAAGACGATGAATGCAAATGTCAGCACAAAAAAAAAAAAAACATTGCACCATTCTCGCCAGCATTCCAACGATTTTGGTAGTAGAGCTGTGCACTAGCATGGGCGAGGATTGCTAAGTATTCAGTGTAAAAAAAAACGTTTCCTACATCCCTTGAAACATGATTGTAAGGGTACTCCACCCATCTCACCATAACCAAGGAATCTAAGGATGTGGTCACCAAACACTATCCACAGAGGGGCAAAAAAATCTGCTAGACAATCTCTCAAGAGCCTAATTTGACGAAGCTGTTTGGTTAGCAGCTGAAGGAAAAGCATACCTCCATATTACAGACTTACACTTCTCACCCCACCCAGCAGAACATGGCTTAAAAAAGCCTGTTCTTGGCCTGGAATTGGAGTGTCCTCGTCGCTCATGTCTCCAGTTTATGTGGAGGGCTCTTTTAGAAGGACCTTCCTCAACGTGCAATTATCTTTAATGCTACTCTGCAGTCTTCTAAATAAAGCCCCTACTGCCAACAATGTGGGTGCTGAGAGTAGACACTGCAGCTCTCTGGGGAGATGGAAAATCAGTCTCAGAAGCTGGTGTGATAGAAAGAGTTGGAGACGGAAGAATGGCTTCTGTTAACAGTTTTAGCAACAAATACAGTTTTAACTAGCGAAATTCCTGACTGATCTGTTGAACATAAATCGAATTTGGAAATAATTTGACACTGGTACATGCTTGAGAACAAGACTCTGGATTACCAGCAGAGGAAAAAGTACCAAGAAGAATTGATTGTGTGGCAGAACCAAGAAAAACAGGAGACGCCCTTGGGG
>JASGAT010394304.1:0-32884 GCA_030220025.1 Chelon auratus | reverse complement strand
CTAATATACAGGCCGGCGCTGCAATTTCGGAATCTGCCCTTGTATATGGCGGACGAAAATTTCCACAGGAGGAACCGCAACACAAACCCTTCTGTGCAAGGCAGAAACCGAAGAGCTTTGCACGGACCTATTTAACCTCGAACAAATTCATGTCTCATTACGCCATTACGCTTTACTAAAATGTAACGCAGCGACTCGAGGAGGTTAGAAAACGCGGTGGTGAATTTTTATTTATTATTTATTTATTTATTCATCATTTGGAATTTCTCATAACTAATTCACATTTTTTTTTTAATTTTTTTTTTTTTTTTTTTTTTTNCAGTTGTGCAGTCACCTCTGGTCGGGGAGGGAAGATTTCTGGAGCGGGAGCCTGCTTCGCATGAGCTGCATCGTTTTTGGAGGTATGTCAAACCGCTGTGTGTGTGTGTGTGTTTTTTTTCTCATTTAGAAATCGTAAATTTTTAGAAATTTCACTAGCGGATGTTAAGTTTCAGCCTCTACATAATTCACGAGCTGTCTGTGTGTGTCTCGTTGCACTGGAACCAGGTGCAGGCTTTTGAAGCCATCTGAAATAGACCCTGATCTGTTGATGTTAAATTTTTTTATTTATTTTTTTTTTGGTGGGGACTAAATTTTTAGCAATGAAGTTTCTTCTGTGGATCCGCTTGCCTAGTTAACAGTGCACCTAGTTTTGTTTTCGCATTTACACGCCTCCCCGGGCTTGAACACAGTTTATTCCGATAGAGGCAAGGGGGACCAGGCGTTAGTGGCAACATGAAGGACGATGAGGGGAGGAACAATCTGAAACACAAAAACCTCCTGCAGCCATGTTTTGTGAATTTTCCTGCAAATTTAAGGCAGAGCTCCGGAGTTTCTCTTCCCCCGACACGCATCGCACACCGACAGCCTTACTTCTCGGTCGTATTTGACGGCTTGCTGTCCGTTGTGGACGGGGGAGAAGGGACGCCAAAGTGTCGTCATGTCAAAAACACATTTCGACTTTTATTTTTGGGAAGATAGAGGATTTTAAATCAGGGTGCCGTTGGCGCCACCTGTAGGCTGTCATTCTGACAAATTAGAAATTGTAAAGCAGACTAGTTCTGAGACTTGTTTATCTAATTGTGGGCATCTAAATGATCTGAACTCGTGATTTGTGGCATTTGCATGTGCTTGTATCAAGTTAAAATGCAAAAGTGATATTCTTAAAGCTGCACAGGTTCCTCATCCGGGTTTATTCACAGTGCATTATTTTACAAAAGGGTTAAGCACTGTTTTAAAGAGCACTTGTCATTTGAAGTCTCCTAATGTGCCTTTTTTTTAACGCATAAAACATCCAAAGTACATCCTCAACCCCTTCAATCAATCATGCACACAAGCTGTTTTNGTTCATTTGTTTTAAGTAAAGTCTCAAAGTTATTATTTAGTTTCATTCATGGAAATTGGAAACCTGCAGGCGGAAAAAAAAAAAACTATCCAAAGTGAACTGAACAGCACTGAAAGAAGAAAAACCATGTCAGCATAATTTGAGGGCAGGAAAAACAATCACAACCAGTGCCTTGACTGTTTATATTAATCCTGCAGACGCCAAACAGCTTCCCATCTTGCATGGCTTGCTTTTATTTTAATGTAAGGGGAAACTGCAGAGGCCATTTTCTTTTTTTCTTTTTTTCTTTTTTTTCTTTTTTTTTTTTTGCTGTGNGTGCTTGGGTAATTTTAATGCTGACCTTCAAATCCGCATACATTCAATTCAAAAGAGCTGGTGGAAATTGTACAGCCCGTATGCAAAATCCGGGTGTAAATTCTGACCTTTGCTCGGAAAGTCTAATGAAAATGCAGAAGTTCGAGTTAAAGCACAGAAATGAAGAGAGGCAAGCGGTGTCATGGGTGGGAGCGCTCTGTGAGTGATGGAAATGTTTATGTGCAGAATACCTGAAGGACCGAGTAATAAGTTATAAAGCTCTCAGGAATAGTGCTGCAGTGTTACAAAAAAAAAAAAAGAATAAAGAAAGCACCTGATTTGGTTAATGGGGATTGTATTCTGGGAGTGTTCTCATTTTAAGTAAAGGAAAAGGAATGCTGGTCTGTCTGTACTTTTAATGAACAAGAGCTTTGTTTCGCTGAGGATATTTGGAGCGAATAGTTTGGATGGTGAGGTGAAACTTGTCCCTCCAGGCTCTGATAAACACAAGATGGTGAGGGATCATATCTCGGGCCTGTGGATTGAAACATAGTTGTTTCTCCTAGTGTCATTAACTTGGAGCAGAGGGATCACTTTACATTTAAAGGGTGAACAGTGCTACTTAGTTTCTTTGATGTCAGACCATATCTTCTTTTTGTTTTAAATGTGCAATTAAGGATTCATTTTAATGTATCTGCAAAACGTACACCCCTTTTAAAACACAGTGGAACACGTTGTATTCTCTTGTTGTCTTAGTGGCATGTTGAAAACGTCTGAAAATGGCTTCAGTTAAATTAGTCTCCAGGGAATGGCTTTTCAGGGGTTGGGAGTGCTGCATTAAAAAAAAAAAATTCTGTGCATTCTGCACATATTTTTTCCTGCCTCCTCCTTTGTAAAAATGAACCTTATTGGTTTCATGAATAATGCATAGGGATGTTCAATTGCTGCAGCAACGAAAATTAGGCCTGTTTACGTGCAGTGGTTATATACACAGCGGCTTCTTTTTTTCCTTGACCATTTCCGAAGGTAGAGCAGAGCCCGAGTAGCTTTTCTGAAAACACAAATTTTCAGCAAAGCAAATCTCATTTCTTTGAGTGAAAAGGGGAGGGGTGAAGCTCCCGCGGGTTTAATGAATCCATAAATCACAATAGTGCCAGGTTTGCTGCGCCTGCGTCAGTGTGCAGTGTAATTTTGATTTTCATCAAAAATTTAATCTGCCAGCCTACAAGGGTTTAGCAGCGGTCCGGATGCAGCCCTGAATTTCTAATTTTAGGGGCCTGATCTTTCAGGATTTATTTTTTGTATAATTCAAGTCTGCTTTTCAATATCTCTTGTTATTAAATTTTAATTCGTGGCATTAACATATAGATTGAAAAGGTTTTTATGGGCTTTTTTGAGTGTATGCTGATGGAATTTTACTAGACGACACAGTTTCTTTTTCCAGAGCATCCCGCGTGTGTGTGAGAGAGGAGGAGAGGGGAGGGGAGGCGGGGGGGTTTATCCATTTCTCTGCATTATTGCTTTTTGAAATCATTGGTCATACACCATCTTGGAAGACATTTATTACAGAGGACGGGGAAATGTGCATTTGATTAAAGAAACACGGAAAGCAAAGCATTTAGTGTGAAACAGGTTTTGGTCAACCCTTGCTCCTAGTCACTGACTCTACTCTGGATAATACACACATGCAGTCAAAGCAGTGATTGAAATGACCCCCTCCATCTCCCTTTTTAGCTGATTCCTATTTTTAATCCCTCCAGGGTGGAAACATTTTCATGAGCCTTAAACAAATTTGTATTTTATATTTGGAATCTCCCCTCCAGCCTACTTAACATTCAGAGCATAGTGATTTTTGGCAAAGCAAAGTATAATTCAAACTAAGAAAACCTCTCCAGGTTAGAAGCACAAGAGTTTTTATTTTTTTTTTTTCTTGCATTAACCAAGCGCCGTGATTGATTTACTACATTATTGTGCAGAGGCAGATACAGTACTACCCAAATATAGGCCAATTATTTTAAGTACCTCGCCTAAGAGCTGAATTCTGTACAGTGGTATGTCCTAGAGATGTTTTCCTTGTATGCCTAACCTCCTTATTTTGTAGCCCTAGATAAATTTAGTGCACTGCATATAATATGTTGTGGTTAATATGGGCCCATTGACGTTTCGCAACATAATGCTGGCGTAAATCACAAAGTTAGTTTAATTAATTGACATAAATCACGATGCCACGTGTTCTCTTCACTGCCTCTACCGCCATGTGTTATCTATACGCCCTTGATGTTCAAAAGGCGGCAGAGGATTTCTTTTATCCATGTTTCTTGAGCTCGTCTTATTGTTTATCTCCCTTTTAGTCGGTTTAGTCTGTGCTTTATTTTTGAGGAACGTCAAGCAAATGTGCATCTGGTTTAGATTTTCCTCCTGCCATAACGCTGTAGGTTACACAGAAGTCTTAGACTACAAAAGAACATAAGGCCAGATGGCTAATTTTGCATTTTGACTTTAATTAGAGGAAAACGGGTCACAACAGGCATTTTTATATGTCAGTGGTATGCATTCAAAATGCTGCAACAGGAACTATTACACGGATGACTAAGGGACCGATCTAACTGAGATACATAAATATCCATGCCATTGTTTAGTTAGATTACAGTTGATAAAAGTTTCAGTTGGTTACAGAAACCAAGAGTCAGTTATTTTTTGTTTAAAGAAGCAATTCGATTGAGGGAATGGGCATTGCTTCCTTTACCCCATGGCAGGGTAAACTTTAATCAGTCAGGAGCCAATCAATATTGGCCGATATCCATTACAAAACAAGATCATAAAATAGGTGAAGCAACGACTAATCCAACATTGATTTTGCTGCTCAATTTGGGGCCTTTGTTAGTTATTGGTGTGCTGTGAGCGGTGCAAACAGAATCGTCTTATTCTTTTTTATAAACAATGAGACGGTTTGGTGAATCAGCAAGATGAAGTTGTTGAATGTGTTGTGGAGAGTGTTAAAATAAAAAAGTTTTGCATTCATATTCCTATTTAAGTACAGAGGCTTTATTAAATACAAGTGGATATGTTCTCTTTACTAAGTGTATGACATTATTATGTTGTCAGCAGAAATGCAGCATTTTAGCCGGTTAAATTGGACTTAAAGACCTTGGATTCCCTCAGTTGGTTCCAATCAAGGGACCAGACCTCTCCTAAGGGTCACCAATAAATTTTAGGGGTTGCGACATGATTAATGGAACAGGAAAAAAATAAATAAAACGTAGTTCAGCTACACGAATCTGTTTCCAGTTTCTCTAATCTTTGTACAGTAATGGTTAATTTTTGCCTCTTTGGGCCTCCAAGAGTTATTAAAACCATCTGAGAAAGGAAAACGACTCTTAAACGTGGTGCAGGGATGACAGAGGTGTGTTGCTACTTTATGTATGTACGCACTGCAGCTGCCCTCACAAAGTACTTACTGTGGCATGCAGTACGCACACTGTATTCATACAAAAGGGACACATTACCTCACCACATTGTGGTTTGATCTTTTAGCTCATAAATGTCGCACTCTCTAGCACGTAATTTAAATATTACTGAGAAAATGGTTGGTGCTATATATTTCCTACCGTGGAGACAAAGCAGCTTGTTCATTGTGACGCATCTGCCTCTACGCGGAAGATGGTAGGTCAGCATGGCCAGAAAGGCACACTGACTTGCATGCCATAAAATGCAAGATATAGTGCGACAGCCCTGTCTTTTAGCATACGCCATCTGATTTACTGTTTGTTGAAACATACCAATACTTTTTTTATGCTATACTAAACAACATAAGTCTTGGTATCAGGTCACAGCCATTGGTTTGCTTTTAAGGGTTTGCAAGCCAAATGTTCAGGAACGGCTTAACAATCTGCTGCATTGTAGAAGTTAATGTATTCAAAAATTTTATAATTTTATAAATCGAGACGGTACTTTTTAATCCTCAACGTTTGAAAGTGCATTGTAGATATCATTTGTAATGCCATTTTTGCCTATCAAGATGTTGCTGTAATCCATCATGACAAAGTGAAAACATGGGCAAATTTACTTAAAGTCTAATTCTGGCTTGGCAAAATGTCAAGAGTAAGAGTTAACGGAAGAGCAGTGGCAGCCTTAAAACACATTCATAGCTCTTCAGTCTCTGCAAGACATGGGTCTTTTATAAATTGGCGTAGTACATCATCTGCACTGGTCCTGGGGTGGAGCTGAATATTTCCAGATATAGACGCTACATGTCATCGCTGTGGCCTTGCACAAGCATCATTAGGTCATATGTTCTAGAGCAGTCAGAAGATATCAGATTATTGGACAAATATTTGTCTGACTTTCTAAAACAAATTGCGCTGATTTAAATACTTTTATGGAAGTTCTTGGAGTTACCAACATAATACGAAACGGTCAGAATATGGTATCGTATGTCAGCCTGCTGAACCACCATCCTCCAGTCTCTCCGCAAATGTCGGATGTCTGGGTTTTAACTTGGCCATGTTGACATTGGCAAACTGGTCTGTGACGCCATTTAACTGTTGGGTGGCTTCCGTCTAGTCACCCCACCATACAATAAAGTCCTAACTCATGCAGTGGGACGAAGGTGGTTGTCCCTCCAGCAGGTTCTTTCATCTCTGCAGAGGAAGTTCTGTTTGAATGATCGTGCACCACGTCTTCCTCTTTCACACTATTTGGCCAGTTGGCCAAGTCTTGAAAGTGTTGCATCTCAGGGATAAGCATAATCCACTTGACCACAACAAAGTGTACGAATATTTTTATCAGTGAGAGATTTAGGTTGAATTCACTGTATCTGTTAAACATAATGGAGTTAAAAGTACTATAGGTTTAAAGACTGCTTTAAGAACCACTTAAAGTGGAGTTTAGTCCCACTGTAAGCAGTCGGTGTATGTCCTTTTAGTGTTAATAACATTACATCACGTTACATATTTAGCAGTGTCTTTTACTCTCACATGTCAACCATTTTCCCAGTGCAGGTCGATGCATGAAATTCTTGTAAATTTGACATTTATATTAAGGAACCATGTGACTACCAGGTAGCCCCAAATGTGTGTGTCTGTGTGCGGGTGGGTGTGTGAGCAAGAGAGACAATGTGTGTGAATCTGTAGCATGAACTGATCATTTCAGGCTGATAAATGGGCGTCTTCTTTTGAGGAATGTTTTTCATGGGTCTTTGAAGAGGTGTTGAATAAAATCATGGCCTGCCAATATGGCGGTGTTGCAGGGTCACGTCAGCTACTGGAGCTCAATTGAAGTTTTGCTAGTTTTGAACAAGTCTGAAGTTGTTTAAGAGATTTTTTTTTTTTAAAAAAAGTAGAAAAAAATATTGATGTATGAGGATTTTATGGCAGTTCCTTTGTGCGTGTACATTTTTGCCACAAAGGTGTCCAGACGGTAGTAAATTTGAGGTTTAGCAAGGCACTTAAAGCTGGAATGCCAGCCCTTTCGAGAATTTATCATTCCATGTGACCGTCCAAAATATAGGACAGACATTTTAATTTCTAATATCACTAAGACGTCATATTTGGCACTGCTTCAGAGAAAATAAAATATGTCACCCTGGAGTTGCTTGCTCATAAATTAAGTTTTAAGTCATGCTTCTACAGTCAGACAGTCTTTGACTGTATTAATGCCAAAATGTACTTTTCAATCTCTTGTGTCACAAATGTCGCATACAGAAATATTCCACAAGTGTACAGTTACGGTACACGGGAGTTGCACCTTAAGTCATCAAACTGGTACAAATATACCTGCTGCTTGACTTATGGAGACCCAGCTTTTATTATCTGGTAAACAAGACATTCTGAAAAAGTAATCATATGTGATTGGTTGTTGTTGGTCTGAATGAGATCACATAATGGGCTTAGCACTGTATGTCCTCTGTTGATAGGACTGTTTATATGGCAGACAACTAGGACCTGCAAGATCTGTCATGTGGCCAACAAAAGGGTCAAGTGAATGAGGACTAGCGCATCTTTTTTATCTCTTTATAGTGGTCCTGTTTAATATGTACTTATATTGAGTTATACTGTACCTGCCAAGCACACAACCGTGGATAAAGAATTTTAATATAGATTTTTGTGACAGTACAAAGATAGGAATGGGGACAAAACTTTTAATCACCTTTTGCCGTATGAAGTCTGAAGTGAAAACAAATATGTCCCTTGGGATTTGTTGCAAATGTTACTAGGTGGTGAAAGGTTTTCGTGCATGTGATGCCTTTTTAAAATCCCCCTATAATTTTTCAGTAGAATTCAAATCATTAACCCTTGTGTGCTGATCATTAACACTCTTTTAGAGTACTGCAGCACATAGACGCCGTAACCTATGCACGTACCCTATGCACGTACCCTATGCCGGTGCGACCCATTTATACTTCTGCGCTCATCAGTCTGGCTCGCTCTGTAAAAACGGCACCCAAGCGGTAGTCGGTGCGACAATGGTGACTGAAACTTTTGCAGAAGACGAGTCGTACAAATGTTTGCATCTCCGAACTTCCTCAGTTAACCTTTGCTCGATGTGTTCCGTCTTTATTGATCCAAAACAATCAAGTTGAAACCAAGTTGAAAAGCAACCACAATTCATATAACAGTGATGCCAATGCTGAATGTGCTAATATGGACTTTGGTTGTCTACCATTTAATGTTATGTTTGAGGATTCAATGGGTTTCGCTCTCTGACTCATCCAAACTTGTTTACATTATATAAAGACACATTCTTACACAAAGTTCTGTGCATATGTCGACGGTTGCTTGTTATGACCCAAACCTACATCTGCATTGCCAGTTTCGTTTGTCTCCAACCTTTTTGTTTGCATGGCTCAGAGGTTCTGTACTGGTGTGCACATTCTCCTGCCAAGATTTATTTTTCTAGATCCCAACTTTTGCTCACAAAGTGGGGTATGACTCTTTTAGGCCGGCTTCAGAGGTTCTTGGAAACTTCATTTTTTTTGCAGAGCGACAGTTTGCAGAAGTAGGAACTGTTAAAAGATGTCAGTCAAACTTAAAACTACGTAGCTATATCTGTTGGTACCATGCAGCTATTTTTACACAGGTGAATGGAAACTATTCTGACGGTTAAGCAAAATGATTGCAATCAGGCGATTTGTAAATATGTTGTGTATTTGAATGTTTCCAAATGTTTTGTCTCAAAATGATCCACTTCATAGACCAGTTTTCTGATGCCTGTAGTCGAAATGTATTATCCAAAGAAAGGTGTATTCAGGCTATGAAAAGGCTTGTTGTTGCTGTATTGGTGCGCTATTATTAGAAGACCAATTTTCCCTCTTTCCATAATATCAGTCAGCCTGGCATAACTCTGTTTTGCTTGGTTGCATTTTGAGCACATTCTCCTGACAAGGCCTTTTATAGCCATGTGCTGAAGTGGCAAGTTGTGTAATTTAGATATTTCTGAAATTGGAACATTTTGGTGCTGCAAAGAATTGTGGAATTTATACCTTCAATTGCCATTTATAGACAGTTAAACCACTCTGCTCTTTAAAATAAACACCATGACATACACCGTGTTTCCACTTCTAAAAATTACACTTCCACAGATATTCTACCTGTAGTGTCTCCTGTACATGTTTAGTGCCCACAGTATTTGGCAGTATTTAGAAACTGAGCTGTGGCCACAGTTCATATCTTTTCAGACTTGTATGTTTATCAAATGCAAGCTGATACTTATTTTGGGCAGCTATGCTCTTTAGAGATTCAGTGCTGGCAGTGAGCTTTAAAACTACATAATTTGAGTACTAATATTTATTTATTGTTAGTCAGGGAGACTTGCTAAGTAAGAATACAATAAAGATTGTATATTCTGACAAGGCATGTAAGTTTTTGTCTCTGTTTCTGTTCCTCGTACAGAAGCACAGGCTCAGAGGAGGTGGAGTCATGAGTGCTAAAGAGGCGCCGAAAGCCGGGAAGGAGCAGGCAGACGGTGGGAGTGCAGCCACGGATGCCTCAGCGGCCCAGAGCAGCAGTCCACCACCTGTGACTGTAAAGAAAGAGCCTGGCACCTCAGAGACGAGCAATGGGAAAGCCAGCGACGCCAACCCCGCTGAAATCTGTGTTGTCATTGGGGGAAATGACCGAGGAGCAAGCGGAGGTGGATCCCGTAGAGCGCAGACCGAGGGTATGTTTGCCCTTGGTACTCCCCCTCCAACGAAGAGCACAGACTCATGCATAGGTGTGTGAATGTACACATGAATGTATATACCTTGAATCTGCTGACAGTAATCACGTCTGGCGTCTTTTGACCCTGACCTTGCTTCCTGACTGTTGAAAAACAGACCACACAGCGATTAAAAGTGCTATTTAAAAAAAAAAAGAAAAAAAAATCTACAGCAGTTTGCAGATTTAGAAACTGATTACCAGAGACAACTCACGAACATCACCAAGCAGTTTTTTAAAGAACTTCTTTCTTCATAAGAAAAGGCCCCTATAAAAAAAAAAGAAACTAGACACCACGCAACTGCTGTTAAATTTTTTAAGATGCAATTTTCCAATCTTGTGAACACAAATGAAAGAGTCTTTGCACCTCCGTGCATTGCGGTGGCAGCTGACATGTCAGAGATAGACATCTCAAAACCTGGGTGAATCTACACGGCTCACGATTGTAACATTAGAGGGAGGAAATGAGAAAATATGTCTTGTAATTTGGATGAGCTGGGACATAAAAGAGGTAGTCTTGTTTGTTTTCCACTCGGTCGCAAGCTCCAAACTGTCACACGATGACGGAGAGGATTATTGTTATTATAACACTGAAGTAATCCTCAGTGAAACTGCATATTGATCCAGTGGTCCAGTTTATGAGATACACCTGGTTATGGCTGACCCATAATTCAGTAAGCTCTAGCTTTTTGTATTGTATAATGTTTGTAGTATTTATTACAATAACTGGTCAAAATCAGTTTATGTCTCTGATTTTGACCAGATATTAAAAGCTCTTTTCATAATAATCCAGTTCAGTACCACAAACTACAGGCCTACTTAATATACCTGTTAGTTGCAACTAGCGGTCCTTACCTAAACAAGTGTCTGTTTAATTTATTGTTGCTCCTGAACACTATCCAGCATTTCAATGGTTTCATACTAGGTAAAACCAGAAATAAATTTGTGGTTGACCACTGTAAGTATAGCTTTTTATTGGCCATGATGTCAGCCTTGACTTGGTCTCTTAATCAGGTTTGTAATAACCCTTTCTTTATAGGCGCCACAAACTGAACAAAAAGTCTCAGTGGAATCTCAAGATGTCCGTTAGACACAAACTGTGTTGAAACTGTCAAATGGGAAGTACACAGCATTACGAAAACATTAACTAATCTTTCATCCTTCTGGGAATTTTAGGATTAATAAGAAGATTAGATGGGACAGAAGATATACTGTGCAAACGTGCGTGTCTGTGTGTGTCTGTATTGTGGCTTTAGTTTCATGACTCATCTCGACTGTTGTTTCAGGTTCCTATGTATGCGGGGTATGTGGGAAGAAGTACAAGTATTACAACTGCTTTCAGACGCACGTCAGGGCACACAGAGGTAAGACGCTGTAGTTTTGTGTAAATGAATTTGTTCTCTGCGAGGAGCCACACAATAACTGACTGCGGCGTTTTTCCTCCTGACGGTGTGGTCCTAAATTTATTCAACATGAATCATGCATGTGCTGTTTTGGCCAGGAGTTGCATTTAATTCATTAATGTTTTAGTGGATTATTAGGGTGTGAGAGATTGCAGTTTTAGTAAAATGTTCTTTTTTTTTTCTACTATAGAATCTGAGAGCATGGTTGCAGATGGTCTACCCCAGACACCCAACAGTGAGTACACTTTTGCACTCTTACCTACTAAAAATCTCAACTTTATTAGCCGGCCAGCACGTTATAGATAACCTCTCTTGTAAGAGTATTAGTCACTTCCTAAACCTGAAACTACGAATACACTGAAATGTTGGAGCTGCAGGTATTGTGGTTGTGAAAGGCAGTGCACATCAGCCACCGGAACCTGTATTTATCAGGCATCTGAACATCAGGCGAAATTTTGATTAGGACTAAAAATACTTGTACCTCAGAGTAGTACTTGAGTTATTTATAAATCTTCCTACACGCACTCTCTGCAAACATTACGTGTATGTGCATATCGCTTAAAGGCAGCGGTATTACCGTGGCAGAGACAGAACAATCATCTTCATCCAGACTGAACATGAGCTTTTTATTTGTTTTTTATTTTTTTTTATTTTTTTAAAGCTGTATGAGGAATCCAAACCCAGTGTAACCAAAAGGTCTGTGACAGTGTTAATAAGTAGGCCAGTGAGGCTGCTTGGCAAAGAAATTGCTACTAGATTAAATTCTTAAGAGGGTGGAACATGCTGTAAAGCATTTTTTGGTTGATTCTGCATATTTAGCCTCTATTCTTAATAATGTCTCGCATATCAATTTCAATTGTATTTTTAAGTAGAACTACAAGCAGTGCAAGTGGCACCAAATGCAGGTGGCAGAAAGTGATGACCTAGAAAAATTATGATATTGATTAATAAAAAAAGTGATTGGTTTACTGGCTCTACATGTAAGAGTTTAAAAAAAAAAGAGTTTAGGGCAGCATAATGAACGCATGGCTTTATTATAACCTTGACTTAAATCCTGCTTTAAACACTGGACTCGTAGTAGCAACTTACTCTTTCATTGCCTGCATTTTTGAAATTTGAGCAAAACCAGGCCCGTCAATGATAAGCCCAGAGTTTCCACTTGGTAGACTTTGTAAGTGTCCCTGCATTAAAGGAGTGCTAGCATAGATAGGAGTTTTTAATAGCAAAATATGACACATACTGTAGCGTTGTGGAGGAGGTCTTGAAGTTGAAGAGAGTATTTTAGGAGCATGGCTTAAACAAACTTTCCATAGTTTTGATTACGTGGGTGTTCAGACCAAAAAAAAGCTATGTGTTTAAAATAGGTATTTATGGACTGGTGGAAGTGTCCTATAGGTACCGATCCAGGGCGTCTAGAAATGCTATATTTAAATAATCAGAGGGATTTAACAACTCTTGGAAGTCGACTATTTTATACGGAGGATGGGTTACAGTAGTGTTGTTGTTCATATTTCATAGTAATCTACAGAGGAATGTGCACTTGCATGTACTTGTTTGTCAAATATTGTGCCAGATGCTATGTTGTGGCAAAAGTTGAACCAGGCTGAGTTTCTTTGCTGAATGAACTCCTTGCTGTTGGCACTCATGTTACATTATGGCTAATTTATGGGTGAGCATTGGTGTCTATTTGCATAGCTCCCAGTCTGTGCAGAGTGAAGGATTGTGGGAATACAACCAACGAAGAGGCTACAGAGTGCAGTTCTCCTGCAACAGAACAGGGCTTCTGCTCTTGGCGATGATGGTACACAAGTTTGGATGCTGACTGGTTAAATGGTTGACTTGAACTGGAAAGGGCGTGACCACAGCACGGTTTGTGCAATGTCTAGATATTAATATTTCAGGGTTTAAATCAGTTCAAATGAAGTTTAGGCTTGAAGAAGGATCATAGACAAATCATTGGTGAGGATCTGTTAAGTGGATCTTTGGAATATAAAACTATATATTTGATTTTACTTTTCACATTAATTGGTACAATTACTTTCTTCTTGGAAACATGGGTTTGTATAACTCAGCCATCTCAAAGTTTGACCAAATTAAAATTAAGCAGAAGACTTAAAAACTGCTTGAACAACACAACACACAGGAGGCAGTTATGTCTTTTGGCATTGGTGTAAAATGTGGGGAGGTTCATAAGTAATTTAAACTGTGTGGTTGTGAGGCACTGTGCAACCTAAAATTGAAAATGCAAACTATGCTTTGGCATTTGAATGTGAAATGACATGATTGTAGTACTAAAAAAGAAAAAAATTAAAAAAAAATGGAAATGCTAGGTCGTAAATTCCTTTAAATAACACCAGGATGAACCCAGCTTTGTTTCCTGGGATCTGCTATAGGGAAGTATAAACTAGTAAGCAGGAAGTTTAGGTAAATTAGTTTAGAAACAACCCAGTGGATGGTGAAGGATGTCATATCTTGGGATTTGTGCTTGTTTCTCCGGAGCTACTTGGAAATAGAAGACTAGTCTTGTGTTCGTCTCCTAATTGTCGTTCCTCTTTTGGGAGTGTTTGAAGCTACCTGCAAAGATCATGCATCCATAACCATTTATCTCTGTTGTTACACTTCGATGGCTCCGCCTGTAGTGAGCAGACATAGACATCCTTAGGTCGCTGCTTCAAATCCGGCTCGAAGGAGGCGTGTTCTTTGGTGTGAGCTGTGGACTAGTGGTTAGAGGTGTCCATGGCTGTGGTGCCCTGAGCAGGCATCCAACCCCCAAATTGTCCCCCGGTGCAGTATTTAGAGGCTGCCGCCCACTGCTTCAACTGTACACACTACTATGTGAACGAATGGATGGGTCAAACAGCAGGAACGGCAATTTCCCCATCGCAGGACAATTAAAGGTTAAAGTTATTAATTATCATTATTATCAATTTACTCTGAATGTATCCTCACCTATAGTTGAAGCAGTGATGTTATGTGAGCTTTAATTATAGTGACAAATGCCAGGAATCCACTAATTTGTGGAAAATGGTTTTAATCACGTTAATTGGTGGGAAAAAAAACACAACACGGATGCTACTGCAGCCTAGAAGTGTGACTGGTGCCGTTACAGTTGTGCACAAGAATAACTGCTGGTGCAGAACCTTTTTGGTGTGAAATGAAGAAAATAGCTGTTGACTATTCTGTGCCCTCTTACAGCTTAACCTTTTGCTTTGTGAACAAAATCACAAGTCCTAAACAATTTAAATCCAGGACAGAATATTTTACTTTCTCTTGTTAAATATTTTGTTACCCCAGTAATTCAGCCAGGAATGCAGCGGATTGAATTAACAGAGTACCCTGAGAGAACGACTGGATAATATTTAGAAGTTGTCGCTCTGCTGCTAAATGATAAAACATTTGTCACATCAGTGTGTGGTGAGAGGCCTTTCTCTGAGGCTACGTGAGTCAGGCATGTTATTACGGTGAGAAGACCGAACCCGAACCAGCTAGAGAATTGTGTTTTAGAAATTGATTTTGTCGTGCAGTTGCTCTGCGCCGTGATTTTTTTTTTATGCAACAGATTGCTTTCAGACAGGAATTGACTGTAGCGTGCCAAGAGGAACTTGAGATGTTCTTACTTGTCAACTGCCACCTGGCTGCACAGTGCTTCCCACGGCAACGAAATTAGCAAGACCAGAACAAGTAATCTGCATCCCTTATGTCCTTTTGCTTCGTTAGCCCTTAATAGATCTGGCAAGAACTGTCTGTGAAAGCTGAAATTAAATCTAAACATATACAGTGCCTCTACATTTCTGCATAAACTTCAACATCAGCAAGAACCCAATCAAACTAATGAAACTAGAGTATATACTTGTGTATTTGTTTAGTCAGGGAAAATGAGCCAGTGTTACATATCTGTGAGTTGCAAAAGTAAGGGCACTTTATTATTATACTTTAATTTGAAGGCCAAATGAGAGTCCATCTGTTCAGTAGTGTTTTCAATTAATGTAATGAGACTATTGCTCAGTGCCCATCAACCATCTCTAAAGAGGAATCCACCGTAAGAAGAACACTGAACAACCATAGTGAGCATGGCAAAGGGGCAAGGACAAAGCCAAAAAGAACAAAAGGGAAAAAAAAAAAAGACCCATTTCTGCCCATCTGCAGTTTGCTAAACATCATGTGGACAAGGCAGGAGACTGCTGGGAGAATACTTTGCGGACAGATGAGACCAAAGTAGAATTGTTTGGTTTAATTGAGAGGCTCGTGTCTGGAGACGAAACAACACTGCATTCCAGCATCAGAACCTCATCCTGTCCGTGAAACATGTGTGGGTGGTGATCTCTTTGTTCGGGCCTGTTGTGCGGCATCTAAACCGGGGCGGCTTGCCATCGTTGATGGACCAGTGAATTCTGAATTCTAAAAGAAAATGTCAGGACATATGTCCGTGAGCTGAATCTGAAGAGAAACTGGGTCATGCGGGAAGACAACGACCCAAAGCACCCAAGTTGTTCTACAAAAGACCTGACCTTAATCCAGTAGAAATGTTTGTAGAAGGACCAAGAACGACTGATCAGCTAATACTGGAAATGTTTAGTTGATGGGGGGAGGGGGGGGTCACACCAGGTACTGAAAACAAGGCTTCACATACTTTTGCAACTCACAGATATGTACATATGATTAATTGTCTGTTTGATTGGGTTCTCTTTGTCTACTTTCAGGACTTGTGAAAGCCCACTGATGTTTGAGTCATTATTATGCATTTAATGCATATTTAAACAGATTAAAATGTTGTTTGCACAACTTGGGTCCTAATGTCAGTTACAATTATTCAGTTTAGATCATGTTGCATATATATATTTCTTAATACAAGCCGAATAAAAATGCAAAGACATTTTCATTTTTAGGAACCAGCTCCGCTTAATATTTTAATTTAAAATGTAGATTTGAATTTATATCCATCCATGCATATTTATTTGCACACATATAGGTTTAGCTTTGTTTATTTCAGATATTACTCAGTTTTCTCTTATATTTCCCACGGGGATTCATCTGCCTGATGTTATTTAGCCTTCCTGTATGTCTCCATGCATGAAATCAAATTGCACTGTGTACTTTAAACTTATTTGTTTGTTTGTTCATTCAGTCGGGTTTCTATTGCAGAAAGAATACCAAAAATCAGAACTCGGCTCTACTTTTTATGACACTGTGTAAGAATTCACTGCAAATTAACTGAGAAAAGCAGCTGCGACACCTTGGGGTTCAAAGCGTTCACCTGCTCTCAGAAGTTATTAACCGAGTTCACTTGGTTCAAATGTATACGCTGTGCCGTGTACAAAGTTCGGTGTAAGCCTCATCCCATCTCTCATTCTTGCTGAACTGTAAACTGTTCAAACGCGTGCTCGTGTGTTATTTTTATTAGGTTACCATGTACCCAGTTTTCACTTTATTATTGCCGTCTGCAAAATACTGGTTGTCAGCGGCAATGACATCCACTTTGTGCCTGCCTGTGTGTTAGTCGCATACATAACTATGCTGGTCTCTGTTCTTTCTGCAGGCAACTTCCGTTACTCCTGTGACATTTGTGGCAAGAAGTATAAATACTACAGTTGCTTCCAGGAGCACCGTGACCTGCATGCAGTTGACGGTAACTAGGTGTTTTTGCACAATTTACTTGACAACTTAATTATTCTTCGAAACTCCAGCTCTAGCACTTGAAAGCCTTTCATTGGACTTCCTATTTCATAGTGTCTTCTCCCTTCAGAAACCGTGCTTCCTGCTGCAGCCTAATCTGAGTAAAATGGTAAAGAGGAGTAGACCCGTATAAAGTGGAGCCTTTTTTCTTACTGCACAATGCTAAAGTAATGGCAGGTGTCTTGTGTCTTTAAATGTAGTGCATTTGAGACAGGCTGGTGCACTTTATGTTTATTCTGTCAAGAGGATTAAGGTGCATGGTATTTTCCTTTTTCCTTTTCATCTTGATACTGTTAATTGAAGCTGAAGAGGAAGAATAAACAACATGGCCTAA
The DNA here is from genome assembly GCA_030220025.1 of Chelon auratus. Classification (NCBI taxonomy): domain Eukaryota; kingdom Metazoa; phylum Chordata; class Actinopteri; order Mugiliformes; family Mugilidae; genus Chelon; species Chelon auratus. Next base: position 15,601 of record JASGAT010394304.1, on the reverse strand, counting down.
TATTTGGACAAGCTGACTTTACTCTTTATCTCCATCTCCTCACCGTCTCTCTCAGATCCATATGAACAGGTGGTGTTACCTGTGGATGGCCTTAAAGAAGAGGAACCAGTTGAACCCTATCAGAAAATTGGACCAAGTAAGACTGTTTGATGTATTTTGTTTAACATAGGGGTGTAACGGTACACTAAATCTATGGTTCAGTATATTTGATGCGGCAGACGATAAATTAGAATTGCATAAACTATGGTACCATAAAAGTATAAAGTAAACTAACTAAAACAAAAGCACAGTATTCATCATTAGCATTTCAGTTCACTCTTAGCAATGCACAAAATAACAAAATTCCTGCCTCTCTGTGCTTAGCAACCAAAAAGACAAGCTTTCTCGATTGAAAAAAACAAAAACATTCTTTGAATTGTTAGAGGACGAAGTGCAGTGTCTTCATGCTTGCATTTATTGTGAACTCTGCATGCTCACCAGCTCAACGGACCGGTCTATTTAACAGCGTGGGCAGATAAGTTAACTTATCACATATGTGAGGGCTTTGTTTTCTGCCCGATGATAACTGACTGTATGCTGCTGAGGCTGATGGACGAGAGCGAATGCGTTGCCAAAACATTTCGGTTTGCGCTCTCGAGCTTTTGTTTTCTAAGCGCAAGTATTTCCACATAAATAGACATCTGACAGTAATTATTTGGATCACGGGGCGTAATGAATCGAACCAAACGTAGAACACTGAACCATTGCGGACAAATGCATGTACCGTTATACCCCTAATTTAAAGGTTAGAAAACGTCTACAGAGGGTGATTGTGGATCCAAAATGAAGACCTACCGTAGCAGAGCATGATCGCATCCTGTAGCAAAATCAACTTTAGAGTGTGCTCAGTTTGTGGATGTGCTTGGCTTTTTGTGTTACCCTGCAGAAGAAAGAAGCTAGATTGGTATAATTATGATGCTGTAGCCCAATATAGATAAAAGCTTTGATGTCTTTTGTTTTGTGTTGCATTTAAATTCCTTTTTAGAAACAGAACTTTACACGTTTAGCTCACATTGAAACTCGCATCACAGCGAGTACACCTGTATTGAACACATTTTGTAATGAAAGGGCTTAAGCCTCGGTGATAATCCACGTTGGTAAAATAACACTTAAGCATATGAGCTAAAGCCACACTGGAAAGGTTTCAGAACATAAGTCCAAAAGTCCTCTTTCGCAGGGGACAAAGCACTCGCCCACCTCAGCAGAGACCGCGGGTTCAACCGACTGCAACGCGTGTCCCTTCAAACACAATTGGCAGTGTTCGCAGGTGGGAAACCTGCACTTGTCACTGCACTAATGACTCCTACTGATTGGTGGGATAGTGTGAACATCCACTCACTATGCAGGGAAACCTTTGAGTTTCTTTGTTTTCTAATAGTGAGGTACAGCTAAACGTAAAAAAATTTCAGTAGGGGAAACATACCATCAGAATCACCAGCTCCTTCTTCTGCACTCTATTTAGACCTCTTGTTTTCCGCTTCTTCCCAGTAAGACATGATTAACAAAACAATTCTGTCCCTCTTTATTTTTAACTGAAGACAACTAATCCCAAACAAATTGATCTTAGCTGACATGTCACTTGTTTTGTCACTAACGTAGATTTTGATGAAAACAAAGATTTGTTTATATGTGTTCTCGTCTGCAGAAACCGGGAGCTATGTTTGTGAGTTCTGCGGGAAGCAGTACAAGTATTTCAACCCATACCAGGAGCACGTTGCGCTTCACACACCAATGGGTGCGTCCATCTGCTTAGTTGTGCTCATAAGTTTACATACCCGGGCAGAATTTGTGATTTATTTTGGCCATTTTTCAGAGAATATAAATGATTTTTCCCTCATGGTTAGTGGTTGGGTGAAGCCATTTATTGTAAATTGTTAAACTGTGTTTACTCTTTCATCGAAAGTTTACATACCCTGGTGATTTTGGCCCGATAACATGCACACGAGTTGACACAATCGGGTGTCTGTGATCTGAAACCTGTCATCTGTTTGCTGGTAATAAGTGTGCGAGTATAGAAGGTCAGTGAGTTCCTGGGCTCCTGACAGACCCTTGCATCTTTCATCCGGTGCTGCACTGACGTTTCTGGATTCTGAGTCATGGGGAATGCAAAAGAATTTGGATTTACCATGACCTGGATGACTGAGAACCTTCACAGGCAAAAGAATTGTCAAAGGATTTGCGGGAAAAGGTAATTGAACTGTGTAAGACAGGAAAGGGAATTGCAAGGAATTGGGAATGCCAATCAGCAGTGTTCAAACTCTAATTAAGAAGTAGAAAACGAGGGATTCTGTTGAAACCAAACCAAATTTCAGCCACAGCTGCCAGGAAGATTGTTCAGGATGCAAAGAAAAACCCTCAAACAACTTCAGCTGAAATACAGGACTCTCTGGAAAAACAGTGGCGTGGCTGTTTCGAGATGCACAATAAGGAGGCACTTGAAGAAAAATGGGCTGCATGGTTGAATCGCCAGTAAAAAGCCATTAGTACACAAATGCCACAAAGCATCCTGCTTACATTACGCCAAACAGCACAGAGACGAGCCTCAAAACTCGTGGAACAAAGTCATTTGGAGTGATGAGACCAAAATTGAACTTTTTGGCCACAACCATAAACGTTACATTTGGAGAAGAGTCAACAAGGCCCGTGATGAGAGGTACAGAGGTGGATCAGTGATGTTTTGGGGATGTGTGAGCTACAAAGGCACGGGAATCTTGCTCAAAATTGATGGCAAGATGAATGCAGCATGTTATCAGAAAGTACTGGAGGAAAGTTTGCGCTCATCAGCCCGGAATCTGCGCATGGGACGTTCTTGGACGTTCCAACATGACGACGATCCAAAACGCAAGGCCAACCTGTCATTGGTTACAGCAGAATAAAGTGAAGCTTCTGGAGTCGCCATCTCCATCTCCTGACTCTGGTGAGATCTCAGACGTGCAGTTCATGCAAGACAGCCCAAGAATTTACAGGAACTGGAGGCTTTTTGCCGAGAAGAATGGGCAGCTTTGCCATCTGAGAAAATAAAGAGCCTCGTCCACAACTACCACAAAAGACTTCAAGCTGTCATTGATGTTAAACGGTGCAATACACGGTATTGAGAACTGTAAACTTTTGATCGGGGTCATTTTGGGTAGTCTCTGTTGCCATTATGATTTAAAAAGGGTAAACACAGTTGTTTGACAATAAATGGCTTCACCCAACCACTAACCGTGAGTGAAAGAAACGTTTCTGTGTTACTATTCATATTCTCTGAAAGATGCCCAAGAAAGTATGTAAACTTATGAGCACGACTTTATGTCAATTGAATATTCCCAACCTTTTGAATTCAAAATAATAATAGTTTTGTATATATACAAGCCTCTTACAGTGTAAAACAGTGTATGCACTTGACTCTAACAATCTCTTTTGGATGCAGGGTCATTTGATTTGAAGACATCGCGGGTACAGGAATGTGGAAGCATGGACATGGGTAAATTTGGCCACAGCCAAAGTAGTAAAATAAAAAGTAAGCTTAATTTTCTTACATTTTGTTGAGTGTTGTACAATTAGTTATACTCTGGACACATAGTTGTGACATTTTGTTGTTGGGTGGTGGGTAAAATTTGATCTGTATTCAGTAGCTGGATAGAATTACTTTATACCTTTTACTCAGAGCTGTATACAGTATAATATTTACAGATCGTATACACAGATGAGCCAAAACATTATTCAGATGCACACATCAGGTGAACTTTGTCTCATGACAGGCACAATTGTTAAGGTCTGGGATATATTTTTAAGTTGTAGTTAAGGTGTTTGACTTTATTTGACAAGGCTGAAATGTTTATGACCCGAATACTGGGCTAGAGTCTCCCTGAAATGTCAAAGAAACAGCAAGGCTGATCCATGATGGGTCCAATTCACAGCTTACTTAGAAGACTGTTGCTAACATATCGGTGCCAGATACCACAGGGCACCTTCAACTTTGCTGGTTATACACAAAGACCCAAAAGAATATTAGACAAGGGTGGTAATAATGTTTCTGGCTCACCATTGGACATTTATTTTAAACACACTCTTCTTTTGTAATGTGAGAACCTGAATGTTTTGTAAATGATGTAGCCCACCGTGTCAGCTTGACAAGTTGTGCCGTCGTCAGGAAGCACTGGCAAAATTGAGCCAAAATTGATGTTGATAAAGCAGGAAAACAACACTGCGAACACGGGCGGAAAACAAAAACACAGCCCGAGCCGCTGAATGTCTCTTTTAAAATGTCAGCGTCTGTCGCCCACATGACCACAGAAGTGTTTACCGCCGTGGTATCGGCATAGCTGGATTTTGAGGGCAAGGCAGAGATCATCACAATAATATCACAGCCCTGTTGCAAGGGCGTGGTGGAAATGCATGCAAGCATACCTCACTGTAGCTGCCTCATTGAGCCTCTTTACAAAGGACGGAAGAGATGTGGCAACTTTGCATGAAACTATTAACCTTTGGGAAGAACGAAGAACGTGATTGCACAGTTTAAGCACTTATGTTTGTATGAAGACAAGCAAATACAAGAGAGTGGAGATGAATTAAGACTAAAATAAAGTATAAAATAGTGTATTTTCAACATAGCAAGTTTGTGTCTTCCTGTCAAAATGCATTGATTTAGCACTGCATTTCATGGTTGATAACCTCCCTCCCTCCCTCCCTCCCAATCTTTTTGCTAAGAAGCACTCTGCCATTCAGAACTATTTAAAGCGTGGCACACACTCACATCTTAGAAGTGGGTCAAAAAGATGGAATGAAGGGGAGGAATTAAACCCATATTTAAATGTAATATGAGCATTTGGATCCTTTTTCAAGGCTGTTAGCGTGATTGATTTGCATGCTGCAAGCGCCTTTAACTTCGCCTCATCTTAACTGATGTGTCAGTTTGCGTGTTGAAAGTATAATCCGCGTTGTTTCGCATGGGCATGTCACTCATTGTTTCTCCTGTGTTTTCGCTTACAGACAGCCCGTTCAGGCGGAAACTGGAAAGTGCGATTCAGTCTAGTCTGGTTGACACAAACAGTTCGCAGAACTCAAGTGGTGAGCACTGAGTCACTTTTTTTTTTTTTTTTTTTGTAGACGTGTGTGTTTTTCTGTGGAAATGTATTTCTGCTCAAACGGTAAAAAAGAAGTATTTTAAGTTCTGCTGCAAACCACGTAAATGTGAAAGTGAACGTCAATATAGGTAGAGACAGTGTTTCTGCACACTGTGTTCTGCTACTCATGAGCTGAGCTGAAAACTGAGATGGATGGGGAGTGGTGGATGTAAAGAGGTTTGTGTGACCTACCTCGCATCAATTGTTACTATATAAAAGTCCAAGAGCCCTGTTATCATTATTCTACTCCACACTCGGAGCATGAAAATGGAGACCTTGTTGAATATCACATTAGATCACCTTCAGTTCTGATAACAGCTGCTGCGCATCGCCACAGCGATTGTGTCTCGTAGTTAAAGGCCCTGAAAGCACGGCACAAATTGGAAATTTGCTGACGGAGTCACAAACGTCTCCTTTTCCGTCCTGTTCTGTCTGTGCCTTGCTGGCCGTTTTTAAAGTTGGAAACTGGTGCACAGACGTCTCATAATCAGAACTGATCACATTTATTGCTGGTGTCTGTCAGTCACACCTCACCCACACTTTACATTTCATTTTCTGAAGAAATACATATATAAAGTATGAAACTGAGTATTCAAGGAGTCACAATAATAGCAAAGCAGTGTTGGTGAGTCTAGCAGTCATGACATTCAAAATGAAACCTGACCTTTTTCGACGTTCATAAGATTACATTTTAAGGTTTTTCTCAGTGAAATGCGCATCATGATCCCACTCTTGCGTGCTCTGTTTAGGTAAATGCTCTTTGATTGCAAACCGTGCTTGCAAAAATAAAAAAAAATTAAGCACCATTAATGCACTGATTGAATAAAGAGGGGAAATGAATGATAAAGCATCCTCCCTGTCTCCTTGTCAACAGGAACACCGAGCCCTCTGGTGGCCAGCACATTCTCTACAACGCAGAGTAAGTCCAACCCCACCTTCCTGCACAAAAGCAGTGAAACAGGCATGCTGCCTCTGTCTCATTTCACCTTTTTTTCTGGTATGATTACATTTTTTGTCAGTCTGTCATCGTTTGGTGTAACCAGTTTCTCTATAATCATTTGTGATTATATAGATTTTCCGCATTTAGCCTCATTATCGCTAGGGAATGTCTGAACCAGTTGGTAAACAGTCTTTGCGTTGTGTTTAGAAATGACGGACATCTAATCATTGGCTGACTCATACTGTTATAAGGTTGTTGTTTCCTTTTTGGTGGTGGAGATTATTGGAAAATGTTTAGACGTAAAGATTAATTTGTCGTTTTTGGATTTAAATAGATGTGTTATAGTAGAAACAGGATTAGAAATGAGGAGCTGGGATGGGTCTGTGCAAATCTGACGTACTGGGGACATGATGATTGAAATACATTATCAGTGCCTTAAACCCCAATTTGAAACAGAAGTTAATGTTGCTGCAAGTATTTGCTTAGTAATTCAAAAGCCCTTTGAAAATTACACGACAAATTTTTGAAGTTCTACCTCAGATTGAGTTACGTGAGGCCACAAGTATCACATAAATAACCACATCTTTGTGGGACTGACTTTTAGAGCTGCTGCATTTGGCAGAAATCCAGCGCAGATCGGGGGTAATAGCGGCTAGGTGGAAAGATGCACAGTATTTTCATTGTTGCCTCCGACAAAGAGTCAACACTCTTCTGGGCCTTGTGATTTTTTAGAACCGTACACTTGTGGTGCCTGTGGCATCCAGTTCCAGTTCTACAACAACCTGCTGGAGCACATGCAGTCCCATGCTGGTGAGTCGACGACAAATGCATGTTGAGCTCAACAGGGCAACAAATACATAATGTGAACACACCCTCAGTGGCTGCAATGCATGTGAGAAGTGTCAGTAGTTACACAGAAACCATACTTGTTTATTGAGGCGAAGGCAATAAGTGGTTAAGAGGGACGTTGATATGAGGGTTGTTGCAGATCTGGATCTGAGGCTGCTGGAAATAGTTTTTTTTTTAGTTGCATATCATGCACCCTTTATTTTCTGGATTTTCTACATTTGTGCACAAAAATGACTTAAAACAGTAGTGGAGTTTCACTGAAGTGCGAAAACAAGAGAACGGAAGGGCTGGAAAAAGTTACAAAACCATCTTTGGTCTTCTTTGTCTGTACCGTTATACAATCCACAAACATGAGTTGTGAAGGTCAGACTGTGACAACTCCTTGATTTATTTACTTTTTCAAACCAAACAGGCCACTAAACAGGGCTCTGACTGATGCCTGTGTCCTGTTACGTTGATTTGAAACACTTTTAAACAGAGGGACTCCAATTGGCCTTGAAATTAGCTTTTAATCTTCTCATATATGTAATATTGCCTCATATTTCTGACTAAAAAAATACACAATTATAATATTTTAGATTAATTTTGTTTGATTGGGTTCTCTTTGTCTACTTTCAGAACTTGTGTGAAAATACGCTGATGTTTGGAGACATTTTTATGCAGAAATGTTCCGGACAAAATCAAAAGCTTAAGCTGCATTGTAAATACAGCATAGATGTTATTTAATCCCAATCATTTAATTATTTCTTAGGTCAGCCATAACCCAAACTCATTAAAAATACTGATGTGAATTTGGTATAAAAACAAGGATAGCGAGCAAAATATCCATCTCTCACAATCTGTGGCTACCAGATGTGTGGTATTTTATGTGATGACTGAAGTTTAGTTTCCCTCTTAAGTATGAGTCATGTTGCTTGTCCATGCATGCAGTTAAAATTATGCATTTATCATAATTAATATACTTTCATCCAGGCTTCAACGAGGAAAACAAAATATATTTATTACATTGGTAGTAATTTATTATGTTTTCTTGCTGTTTGGCGTTGCTGTTGAATTATTGCTGTGAGACTGACTTCTGTAAATTAATTACAACGCGAGATGTGTGGCTGATCTTATGTGAGAACCGACTGAGGAAGCAATTAATGAATGAAATTCTTTTTGAGAACTCGCGCAGCTACTTTTTGAAGGCAGAATGTATTCATTACAGGCTCAGGGAGGCCAAATAAGGCATTTTTTGTTGTTTCTTTTATTTTGATTAGTTTTGTGTCTTGGCTGTATTCTTTACATTTTTCCTCCACTGGAAACACTTGACTTTAAATTTCTTCATTAACACCAAACAGTATTGGAAACCTTATCATCCATGTCTCTGCACTCAGCTGATAATGAGAACCACACCAAAGGGGACTCTCCCAAAGCCTCTTCAGCCTCAGGGCCTCAGGAGCAGCTGTGGAGAGGTTCTCCGGCTCAGGCCCATTCCTCAGTTAAACTACAAATCCAGCCTCAAAGTATCCCCCAGAGGAACCATACACTCAGCCGTAAGTACTGCAACTTCATTAAACCTGGTGGTTAAGAGTCATACCATACATCTGCAACATCCTTGGTTCAATTCCAGCTAGGCATTGATGTATGTTGCATGTCATAATCTCTCTCTCCCTGATCATTGTCATGTAATTCACTCTATATGATTCTGTATTTCCTTTCCCCTTTAATATGCCCTGTGTTTTGTGCCATATCAAATAAAAAATAACACTGACACTAATTGACTTATGCTTTGTTTTGTCTTCCTTTCCATCCATCTGCTGTCTGCCCTGGCAGAGAATAACGGACTACCTGAGAAGGAGCGACAGCAGGTGGCTGAGCGCTTATTACGGGTAATGTGTTCAGACCTGAGCATGCTGAATGTGCTCAACAGCAAGGACTTCTTGAAGTTGGCACAGACCCTAGTGGATACAGGTGCACGCCATGGTGCCTACTCCACCCGTGATGCTCTTGGCAACATGAGTGCCTTGGCACTGCGCCAGCTGCCCCGCATGTACAACCAAGTCAAAGTCAAGGTCACGTGTGCTCTAGGCTCCAATGCTTCGCTTGGCATCGCCGTCACCTGCCACTCCCAGACATCTGGCCCCGACGCTTGCTTTGTTCTGACGGCCTACCAGGTGGAGGGCTCGAGACTGAAACGCTACGTGCTCGGCGTGAGGGAGGCTGAGCTGAGGGAAGGGCCTGAGCAGGTTCACCACTGGGTGCAGAATGTGCTGTCTGAGTTTGTCATGTCAGACATTCGCACCGTGTATGTCTCTGAGCCCAGAGTGTGGGCAGCAGGATTTGGAGGATCACCACTGGGAGGTGGCGGCCGCGGGAGGATATGTCTGCGATGCGCTGGGTGTTCACTTGGTGCAGTTGTTCAGGCCGTTCTTGGCAAGCGCAGCCTCCAGGCCCGAGGGCTTCATGAGTTAGCTGAGCTTCTGTCAACATGCAGAGATATTGCCTCCTCAACCACGCTCACTCTTCGCGAAGAGCAGTTCACCAACACGTCCACAAGCACAACTGAGGAAGGTGCACAGGGCAGCCCTGCACAATGCCCCACCCCTCCTTGCTGGGATCGTACGGCTGAAGCACTTCTCCAGGTCCATGCCCACTTTGAACACATTTGCGAGGCTTACGGTCGCAGTAAGGCCACAGCACCAGTCCTCCAAGGTCTCAACAAGCATCTGCTTAGCACACTGGCCTGTCTGCTGGCACCATTACGCCTTGCAGCTCTGGAGCTAAGCAGCCAGAGGAGACCAACCTTACAACAGGTGCTGCCCGTCTACCTACGCTTGGAGAAGTTTTTTACATCTAAAGCAGGAGAGGCTGGAACCGGCACAGCTAGCAAACTCTGCCACTATTTCCTAGAAGCACTCAAGGAAAACTTCAAGGTACTGATCTAGCTTTCCTTACATTTCATTTCTTAAATAACCCTTTTGATGCATGCATTTGGACAGAAAGTGCCTAGAAAGAAATCATTTATGTCAAATGAATGCAAGTAAGTATTTGCTCTTAGGAAGGACTAAGTGTTGGATTTTTTTGTTTGTTTTTGTCTTCAGGTTGAACGAGCTCACCAAGTAGCCATGGTCCTAGACCCACAGCTCAAGCTCCGTTCAGTTCCGGCCTACCAGCATGAAGACATAATTTCCCGCGCATGCGAAATGGCGTCTGAACCCAGGGATGGAGGTATGACCGGTGGCGGAGGTTCAGGTAGCGAAGAGCGGGACACTGATGGCCCACCCACCCCTAAGATAAGCCGTGTAGAGGGAAGTGGAACCAATAGTGGCCCCTCAAGGGGGACCGCCTCCTCTTGCTCAGTGTCTGGTAACGATGAGAGTCAGAGCCAGGTTAGACAAGAGATTTTTCAATACCTGGCTGAGCCTCTTCTCCAGGGTACACCAGATCTCTTCCAGTACTGGAGCTCGACGGTGGGGGAGAAGTTCCCCAGGCTTGCCCGCCTGGCATTGTGGCTCCTGGCAGTGCCGGCTGTGGGCATCCGCAGTGAGTGTGTGACTGTGTGCGAGCAGAGCCTGGCTATGAAGAGGAGGCAGCAGGTCACTGCTGAGGAGATGAACAAACTGATTTTCCTTCGCTCTAACATGGGCTAGAAGAAAAACCCAACCAACCCCAATCAACCAAACCTTCACCTCCAACCAATGACTCAAGACTATTATTTGTATACTGTAGGTTTAGACCAAGTGTAAACATAGATGTGTATGGACATTGAAAACTTCTCAAGACGGATATTTACTGAAAAACTCACATTGTAAAGGTTGCAACACCCATAAAACAATGCGGCTTGTTATGTATTTTGTATGGAGAACGGACTGTTGTTAAGTATCGTGGGCGAAGTGTAGGGGTGGAACGGTAACTCTCAAAAGACTGTCCCGTTTGGTACGCTGCCCTCGGTTTGGGATGCACACGTAAGCAGGATGAGTTTGGTCTCGTCACAACTAGTGATTTGAATTACTCCAGCCTAATAACTAAACTGCTACAAGGCTATAATGCTGTTATTCTCACTGGATGACAACATTTTCAGGTAAACTTTGCATTCGTTGCTTTAAGCTACTGTCATAGACCTTTGGAAACACTCATACTAGACTATCAAAGTTCTCAAAGAGGAATATAGCGGCAACGTACTGTAGCAAATGCAGTATGTTGTACAATTTTCATTGGTTTATGACAAAAAAAACAAAGTGGTGAATCTTCACTGCCATTGCACCTCTGGTATATAAGTGCACCAGGTTTATGATTTACTGTCACGTATCACTGAAGTTTTTTTTTCAGCCATGTACAGATAACCATTGCAGATAATTTGATGGTCGCATCAGTGGCCTCAGACTAAACAAGAAAAGGAAAAAAAAAAAGTAGCTGAAATATCATTTTAAAATGTGATGTTTTCCTTTTTGTTAACATTACAAAATTGCCAAGAAAAGTCATCCAATGGTTTGTTTCCTTTTTAATTTTTAGAATTAATTCAATAGGTCCTATGCTGCTAGATATGCAAGTCGCACTGCTAGACTTGAACAGAACTTGAGAGCTGAACATTAACCTTTGGTTGACTTTTCTTTGCAAACGTTTTTGTTACTTGCGCAAAGAGGAAAAACTCGCGTTAGAAGCTGGTTGGGGTCAGTCTTCACACTGATTTCATCCAGCGTTACTATTTTGTAGCTGGGTTTGCTCCCACAAAGAGTGAAATAGCACGATGGCTCGGCAATCCTTATGTTATCCTTTTAATATTTAACAGTACAGAGGGTGCTTTACCCTCAGTTAAACAGCAGTAATATTATTAGCCATCAGTTTATAAGCTTGTAGGCGTGATTTTAATTTATAATTGCTAAATATGTTGTGTGTGTATTTGTTTTTCAAGCTCAAAAAAGGCTTTCCATAGGAAGAGTATTACTTTATTTATTATTCTTTCCTCATTTACCGTTCTAACATAGATATCGTCTTCCTTACGTGAGCTACGCATTTCCATTTTTGAGGCAATAAGCTTTATCACAGGGCATAGTTTCCAGCTTTATCCGACTGTTCTCTCTACACTCCTACAGTTAACTATTATAACCGTAAATTATTTTATGTTTCGTGAAATCAACGGGATTCTCTCAGGAATGAGCACACCCAAGCAGGCACCGCCACTTTTCCTCACTGTACCGGAAAGAAACCAAACTGTGACCTCAATGCCGAGGTATGTACTGAACCGAGACTTTTGTGAAAACGTTCCACCCCAGATGCAGTTAGTGCCACTCGCAACAAACGACGAAAGGGAACCTCGAGAGGGTGTATTTTTTCACAGGACGAAACGATTTCCCGCCAGTGCATTCACTAAAGTCAACGCATGCATGCTCATGAAGTCAAGTTATTTATTTTTTTATGGATTCTAGTATACATTTACTTGAGCTGATACCTCCTACAATGACTTGGATGAATGGAAGCTATGCTGTAACTTTTGTTTGTTGCCTCTGGTACTAATTGGTCAAGTACTAGTTTGTGATCTCAGTTTTTTGGGCCTTAAGTCTCTCTCATGTGATCACCTCAAACCCTCCAGTCAGAGCCGACAACCATGCCTTTTATATTGCTGTTCAATGGCCTTCTTTTGTCATCTTTTCTAAAGCTTATTGTTTTGTTCTTCTGTTTTTTTTCCACTCCTGTAGACTCAAAGGGACTCGATGGTTTATGGTGTCCTCTAGTGCCCAAATGAGGACTTACTAATCATGGGCAACTGTGGTATTTGCCAAGTGCTTTATTCCAGTAATATTTTCACCATTAGCACACCGAAACACACGCATCCACTGCAAATAACTCTGTAGTAGTAGTAGTAATAGTAGTAGTAGTAGTAGTGATCACATTAGCAGATCTTTATTGGGGCTATACAGGTGTTCTGATATATTTGATATTGATACTGTGATATGAAACTCTCATTTGGATTATAATTATAACATTTGTGGTGCAAGCTGAATATTTTCTTTTGATCCTAAAGGCTGCTGTGTTGTAAAGTGATTTAATTGCTTTCATTTTTTTTTTTGCCACAGGCTAAATCACCTGTTCCTTATTTGAATATTAACACAGTCAAATCTAAACAAATCACCTTGTCATTGTATTAGCAACAGCAAAATGTATTTTATCAGTTGTTTTTTTTTTTTTTTTNGCCCCGTGAATATTCACTCAGTTTTCCAGTCATTTCAACCAGGATGCATTCAGATTTTTCAAAAAAAATCAGAGCTCACTTTTGTTCAGCTTTGACCTTGCAGGCGTGCACGGTCGACCGGTAGAATCAGGCACTGTTGCAAGGCTTTGCACCACCTTGTTTTGTATAGTATAATTGACTTAAGACTGCCACATTAACCTCATAGTAATCAATACTTATTTACGATGGGAATACCGTGTCCTTCTTTGAGGCTGAGTGCCGGGCGCTTTTATTAAACACAAGGTTAAGGTGACCTCGGAAGTCGGCTCGCAGGAAAACGGCTTCCGATTGAACGTAATGAGGAGGAGGAGGAGGAGGAGGAGGAGAAGCCAAATATGAGAATATGGAAGTTCTTATACTCCACCACCAAAAGGCCGTTGTTTCAGTTTTCTCCTATATAACTACGTTTGTCGGCTTTCTTTTAGAGTGGCATTACAAGTGTAATACCTATTTATATCAATTACAGGTTAAAGGCTCTGCATTGAAAGCTGTTTAACAATCACACAAGTTGTTTTTAATAGACTGTAGCCCTCTTTACCTCCAAGCTTTGATTTTTCTTAAATGCTTTTTTCTCTCCCGAATGATTTCTTAAAATGTCTGATGTGTTCTTTTTAATATATTTTGGTAAAAAAAAAAAAGAAAAACGAAAATTACTGTAAATTGTATTTAATTTTTTAAGTACCGATCCAATGTTTTACCTCAGTACTCAGAAGGTAGTGTTGTAATTTAAAGATTGGAAATCAGATGTTGATTTAAAAAGAAAAAGAAAAAAAAGATATATAAGTTTCGTTCAAAGAAATAGTCAAAATACTGTACATTGGTTTGGGGTTTGAAGCACGATCCTCGACTGAACTGATGAAGGGATATTTCTTACAGTTTTTAAATAAGTATTTTCAATAGGATATGCTCTGGGACAAAATGCCATTGTTGACGTAATGATGTCAACTTAATTTTAGTCAGACCTAGCATTCTTTTTGTTGATTAAATGAGAATTATATCTAAGATATGCATGCTTTTAATAAGAGTACGGATATATAACGTTATTATAAGCCAGTGTTTCTCATTAGATGGAAATGAATCATCATTGGCTCTGAGTTGATGTTAATTTAAGACATTCGTGAAGAGTCAAGACAAGAGAACCGAATTTTAACCTTTCAAGGTGGGAGTAGCTGCGCTGATCATGGGCTGGTGTTTGTGGGTTGACATCATCCGTTTTCAGAGAGGCTGTATTGTGTAAATACAAGAGAACTGCTGTTTTTATGCCACAAGGGGGCACCTTCATTTCAGAGATAAAGTAGGGAGCACCAATAACATTATACCTCTTTTTTCTAAAGTAGCATTTCAAAAAGGTTTTGATATAATAGAAAACTCAACTTAGATACTGTTACTAGAAAACTGAAATCAGCTGTAAGTTTTATTTTGTTTCAGGACTTTAACTTATTCAGATAATAAAGGTTCGGTTGTAAAATGTGGTATACGAACGCTAACACGGAGATCCTGTTCTGTTTTATGGATTGTAGTCTGTTTTATCAATTCAGGTTAAGAAATTAGTGTTGCTTTCATCCTACTTTACAGGCATTTCTTCCTTTTTATACTCTGCTAAAATGCAAAAAAAAAAAAAAAAGAAAAAATCTACGTTTGATTCTATTCATTTTGTCTTTTTATCGCACTTTGGCAGCAGATTCTTGTGTAGATTCAGATCTGAGTTGTCTTATTAGTAAACCTAATTTATACTTTTGTAGCAACACTATTTTTATATAATGGCAAAGAAAGGGTTGAGTGTCTTTTTTTCTTTCTCTCTTTTTTTTTTCTTGTGTCATATATGACAGCGCTGTTCAATGTTTCTTGGATACATTACCCACTGTAGTATGTTATGTGTGAATAAACTCCAAATCTGTGTCAAGCTTTGGTGTGTATGCACTTGGGGCGACCGATAAAGGAAAGTAGTTTAGTCCTAAATGTTTTTTTTTCCCCCCATTTGAAACTGTGTATTCAAGCATTAGAGTAAATTTAATTAAAAAGCTTTGAGCTGCCCTGCGTTTCAGATAAAGTCTAGGGGTTAAGTAAAATGTTTGGAAAAGCTGCTCCCGTGTTTATCAGTCGTGAAAACTTGAGAAGACATTTGGCCGTATTCCTGTGAAATGAGGCCGCCTTGCTGTGAACGAGGACTCCCACCCAGAGAGAAATGAAGCACAGCTTTTCACGGTGGCTGAGGTGGGGGGGGGGAGACGGAGGGCCTCAAAACGCACGTAGATGCGGAAAAAGGCCGCACCGAAGACTCAAAACGGGAGGAGGCGGGGGTGGTGAATATACAGAGGCTGCTTAGAAGTGCGTGCAAGGGTTCCCCGGGGGGCTTCGGATAAGGGAAAGAGCGATCAAGTGTTCGCCACAGCTTGCTGTCCTGCTTCCTCCTCTCGCACCCGGGGTCAGCCGGCCCCCAAGGTGCAGTTGTCT
>JASGAT010394301.1:0-39453 GCA_030220025.1 Chelon auratus | reverse complement strand
AATGTTATTCACTTCTCCTGTCAGTGGTTTTAATGTTGTGGCTGATCGGTGTATCTGTTCATAAACTTCACTGGACAAAGGGAACTTTTGACTTAATGCTGGTGCTTAAGAGTCCCAGCAGAACATTGTGTTGTCATGGTCAATGTTATTCACGTCTCCTGTCAGTGGTCATAATGTTATGGCTGATCTGTGTATTCTGTTTGCTGCTGAACTAGCTGTTTTGAACTGTTCCTCCATAGATTTTGGGCCATAACATCTTGGAATAAGATCTGAGGTCTTTGAGTGCGCTGTCAAAAAGTCAGCGCACTCACAATGGAAGTTGGGAATGTGAAAAACTCACTTATAGGCCGTACAGCTGAGGGTAAAATAATATTCTGGTGTTGACGCCCTGGGTTTTATTATGTTAGTCACAGAATCCTGTGTTGATTTCTTGTTGTTAGAAATGTCAGTTAATTTAATTTCACCGCATCCAAGTGAAACGAAACAGTTCTAAATTATTTGAGCAGATGATCAGATGATTTGTTTTCCCCCTTCCAGTTACATCACCATATTCCATGCACTCCGATACCACAACATCATGACAATGAGGCGCACTGGGGTTATCTTGGGAGTCATCTGGACGACATGCGGGGTGCTGGCCGTGCTCATGGTGAGGTTCTTCGACTTCAACTTCATCATGATCTGCTTCGTCGCCTTCTTCTTCGTCTCCTTGGCGATCATCTGCTTCCTCTACGTCTACATGTTCATGCTGGCGCGCATCCACGCGAGGAAGATCGCGGCTCTCCCCGTCGCCGGTGGGGGCAGGTGTGGTCATCACCGGAGGTGGGGCGGCAACATGAGAGGGGCCCTGACTCTCACTATCCTGTTCGGAGCGTTCTTGGTGTGCTGGGCCCCGTTCTTCCTCCACCTCGTCATCATTATGGTGTGCCCCATGAACGCCTACTGTGAGTGTTATCGATCGCTGTTCCAGCTGCATGTGGTGCTGCTGATGAGCCACGCTCTCATAGACCCGGCCATATACGCCTTCCGCAGCGCCGAGCTCAGGCACACCTTCAGGAAGATGCTGCTTTGTTCAGACTGGATGTTGTGCTCATAGAGACAATATATATAATATATATTTACCAATATACTGTACACCACTGCCTATAAAGTTGGAATAATCTTCTTTTTAGACACATTCCTCTTTTTTTTCTCCTATTTATATAAATCACATCATCACAATCATGTCATGAGAAGAGATAAAAATATTTTATTCCAACTTTATGGACTTTTTACCATTATTTATTCACTGAAAGAATGCAAGTCCATCTTTAAATGACATCTTCTTTAGATCAATTGGGTTTGTCTGTATTCACACAGGGGTGACACTATCTATACTTCCATTCATCCTATTGCATCTGATTACAAGTGGCCAAGTCAAAGTGCAGGTGTGAACACACCCAGGTTGTCTTTCTCCCCTGACTTGGTATTAGCAGTTACAGTAGCTCCATTAACTGCGGTTTATGCCTCTGCAGGACATTTGTACATTGTGTCTTTTTTGTATTGCCGACTGAAACTTAAGCAGAGCTTTCGGCCTTATACGATGAGTCACACAAATGTTTGTATCTCCGAACCTCCTCAGTTAACCTTTCCTCGATGAGTTCCATCTTTATCGATCCAAAACAATCGATTTGAAAATTGCGGAGATGGAGAAACAGCCGGAAATACTAAAGTGGAAATACGCTACTACCAAGCGGACCAATCACAGCTCTTGAGGTCTGCGTCGCCACAATGCGTAGTTGCATTTCCGGGGAGGTGCACGTCAGGCTACAGCGTTAGGGTCTGAGCTGTCGCCACAGCTATGTCGTCACATTGATGCGGAAGCATAAACCGCTTTTTAAGGTCAGTAGTAACTCTAGCTTCGTGGTTGAATGAAAACACATCTCTGTATGTTCCTTTGTGTATTTTTTTTCTCGTTAAGTAACTACTGTCTGTGCATCCGAGGATACGTACATATCATCCTGTTGCATCCACTTTACCAAGTGTCAATCTCTCCAAATCCTCTTCATAACTCTGCACCACATATTTAGCAAACAGAGAAGTTTTAGACAGCTGACATATATCATGGTATTTCATGTTGATTATTCTTTTTAAAGTCAACATTATATCCACATCCACAGCCCTCAGTGATATTTAGCTTACTACTTTCATAAATGTCAGAGACTTCTTTTTCCATTTCTCTGCACATTGTGGATTAATTCAGTCCATAGATCTGTTTGTTCTGAGGAAGAAGTAATGCCAGATAATGTCACTGAATGTAAGCTGCTTCTTATTCACAGTATTAATAACAGTGCAGATAACCTCTGATATTTTGTAGATGAAACTGTTTTACTAATCAGCAGTTATAAACTAGTTTTAATTCTACAAGTCACTAATTCATTTTTTTGTGTATATATTATAAAATATATTTTTATTAACCCGCTGAGGTCTACAGTATAATTCGCTGTTTTGGACTACTTTTGGTTTTACTTTTATATTTCATCTTGAAAACAGTTTACCTTGCCATGTTTGGTGTCATTCTTTTCAACACAACCTCAGATGTGTGACTTAACAGTTATTTATTTTTATTTTTTCATTTTGACATGCTGTATTAACACATTGGACCTAAAACCACATTTAAAAACATAAAATCCGAGTAGGAAAAACTCACAAAACCACAAACATCAGGCATCACAGTAAGTAATGTCTAAACGTCACAAACGTCGCTTCTCTCTTTCGCTGTCGTCACTCTGTACATGCGACTGTATATAGCTGACGTCACCCTGCACCAGCAATAACAACACCAGGAAAGTACGCTTTTAGAATTACTATTCAGTTGAAAACTGCAAGCAACTTCTCCTTGTAGCAGTTACATCCAAAAATGGTCGACAGCTGTTAAGTCCCAGGATGCCAGAATAGTCAGGGACAAGCAAAGGGGAAATCGTTTTATAGGATTCCCAAAGATCCCAGATGGCAGATGTGGATTACTGCAATAACAGGAGCAAGAAGCTGACACGAGAAAACGGAGTGGTGGGATCCGGATTCAGCTGCAGCGACCATTTTATATCAGGTACAGAATCCAGCGTTTTCCAAATGTAATGTCTTATTTATTTAGCATGTTTTTAAAATGATGTCCAACAGATTTCTTTTCATAAAGGCAAGTTAGGCGTTTATAACGTGGATTACAAAGTGGTGTTACTCATTCAGCACTAAAACTACTCACAATGAGAAAGAAATTCGGGATTAAACTTTTGCTCGTTATTGTAGTTGCGCTACTGTCATAAAGTTGTCATAAAACTGTTCAGGAACATTTACACCGGTTGTTTCAGTGCTCGAAAAAAAGTTTGTGATATGAAGTTTGTGATCTGTCGAGTTTTGCCTTGTACTGGTCAATTTCTATCTGTTTAAAGTGCGCAGTAAACTCTGACGGCCTGAAATCAGCGCTAGCGACAAGAGTTTTCTGCCAATATGGCGGTGTCAACAAAAAAGTCACGTGACGCCCAGAGTGCTTCCTCCTTCCTTGGCAACCGTTGCCACTGATTATTTTTATGTGTTAATATCTTTAATAATTTTTTATTAACTGACAAAAACTGTGATATATTTCACCAATAGTGCATCATAGTCGTTGGTCTCGGTTGTAGTGTATCACCATGTTAGTGTTTCTGTCTAAATAAGTATGTTTTCTTTTCTCATTAAGTAACTAGCGTCTGTCCGTCCAATGATACTTACATTTCACAATTCTACTTAAGTCTAGTGATTTGATTCCCATCATCACCACCATGGTACCGCAGTTACAGATAAAGCTTGTGGTTTTATCTTTTGCTTTTATTCAGACACATGAAACTAAAATAATTTATTCTGGGCACCCAACACAAACAGCAGTCCTTTCAACTGGGGCTCAGATTAAACTTTCTTCACGCCACCACTTGACTAGATGAAACATGATCCCACAGCTGGTTGGGTTGCCGCCGTACGCGCGTACGTAGGACTTAGCATGTGCTTAACCTCCGACCGGTATCATATGCTGTGTTTTTGCTGCTGTTTCTGTGGGAACCAGAAATGAGCACTTTACCATCAACAGTAACAGTGAACCGTTTTCGCTTGATTACACAGATAGAGGTGAACTCACAGTGAGCAAATCTCGTGTTGTTTTTTTCTCTCCGTTTAAATAAACCTATAGGGAAAAGACTCTACATACAGTGTACATCAAAGGGTTTTACGTGAAGCACTTTTCCTTGCGGTGTACATTTATTTGTATATTCATATGGTCTTTCTTTTGATCTCACAATTGCAAAGGACTTAACAATGAGCATTAAACAAAGCAACAGAGAGGCAGTTACATCACTGAACAGAGAACACAGAAAAACACCCCAGTTTCCTTCATGTTTGCTCAGAAAAATATGTGCATAAAAAGTGCCCCGGATTAGCCTGCAGACACATAACAAAAAAAACACAATTGGTACAATTGGCTTGTTCTTTTTTTTGTTGCAATAAATATTAATACATATCTCTAGACCACATTTTCTAGCGTTTACCTCGCAGCAATGATGCATAACATTCTAGCCGGGGAGGTAGGCACCACCAACACACACTTACGGCGAGCACTGTGAAGCTATTTGTACATTCATTTTTTTACATTTCAAGTGTCACCATGGCAAGGGAGCAGTATGAAGAGTTCATCGGGGGCACAGTCGCAGAGAAGGGGGGGGATAAACCGCTGTGCTGGCGAGCGCAGGCGAGAGACTGCTTGTTAACTGTATAAATAATGCGGTGGCAGGGCGTACAGTAGTGGGCAGAGAATTGGCTGTTGACATCTAATGCCATTCAAAGGTTCAGCTAGCAGACAGTTCTTTTCTCCAGTCTGTCTGTAAGCCGCACAGAAGTACTGTGCGACAGGTTGTTCGAGGTGTAAACACATAATCACCCATGGGCTGGAATAGTTCTTAGGTATAGCACGAGAACGATAACCAACGCAAAAATGAATCTTGGATCAGATATTGTCTTTAAAGTCATAGAGAGAAGGAGGCAGGGTTGTTCTTTCTGATTGTCTGTCTCTTATATTTGCTGCAAGCGGCTGTGAAGCGAGCAGCGTAAGCCACTCTACATTCCAAAATATATTTTACAAAACATCCTTTGCAAAGTTGGTTCCTCAAACTTGCAAGGACGTCTCAGTCTTTGATAGTCAGGCATTTTACATTTTGAGTAAATACACCAGACAACACGCTGGAGATCTAGAGGAGGAGGACCCCACAAACCCAACACAAACTGGGACATGTTCTCGTACTACAACGACCCATCATCCCATTTGTGGTCTTCGTGGTGTTTTGGGGATAATTTTACCTCCACCTCATCATAACCACCTTCATCATCATCATCATGTACTGTGCTGCTGATGAGACTCGTACCCAACATCTAAGCCTTCGTCAGCACTGGATTGCAAAATTACATTTACACGTTCAGTTTAGTTTTTTTTTATTCACAGAAAGAGCACAGATGCTCTTTACCCAAAGTGCTTTAAAATTCATAGGGTTGCATGTATACACATCTGGGAGTCAACATAAAGTTACACCCAGACTGATCAGCTTTCTTCAGCTCAGTGCATTTTTTTCAAGATGTGGAGGTGATTTCATTTCACCCAAATGGCTCCAAATATCTGACCACCCTCCGTACCACACTGATAAGAGACTCAAAATGTAATACGGGTGTAGTAATATTAATAAACAACAATAATTAGCTATCCATTCGTTCACAATGTTACTGTGTTGTCCTCAGGGAGAAGTTTAGGCTCCTCAGCCAAGGACATGGGCTGGATGCAAGCCTGTGACCTTTTTCTCCCAAGCAAGACCCCCACCCTATGTGCCTCAGGAACAGTTTCATTATCGTTTCATTACACAATTAGCTTGTGTCCCTCCAAAGCATTGCAAGTTACCGTTGTTGATTTGTATTGTTTTCTGCCGTTACGATTGTTAAAGGTTTGTTTTGGTTTAGGCACTAAGACTCAAAGGTTAGTCAAAGGTCACAGTTATGATTGTGAGAAAGCCAACAATAAAAAATTGAGCAGTCATTAAGTTGCAGGTTTTTACAAACTTTAAAAGAAATAATTAATTCATTCATATAGCTTCTTTGAAGGGGGAATGTTCCGTAAGGATAAAAATACAATCTATAGAGGCTTACGAAGTCATACACAGTAGAAATACACATTACAAAGTAAACTATAGCACTCTGTACATATCTGAATGTTTTAATTTACATGTCTTCCATGTTGTCTCCAGTGTTTCTACAGTATCTACCGTTTGAGGGGACTTGGTTGTCCTCTAGGGGGCAAAACCTGGGCTGACACCACGGTCTTGCTTAAAAACAAGTTTTTCATAATGTCAGATGATGTAATATGTTGAGAAATCACGTAGGCGAGGAGCCATGAAGGCTTCTGAAAGCATGGCTTACAGGAAAACTCGGCTATCACTTAAGTGCGTTACGATTTTTAGTTCGCTTATGTAAACTGGACTTGCCTAGAATCAAGTCACGATGAGGAGCTGGATAAAGAGGTCCATTATTTATTCTTTTATTTTTTTTGAACTTCTATTTTGTAAACCCAACAGACTCTGACTCAAGTGGCATCACATGAGGATTATTAATCCAGTGTATCTTCACATTCTGAACAAAAACTGAAAAAAAAAAACACAAAATATAATAACTATAACTAACTATATTTAGTGTGATAGCAGATGTTTTAAGGTCTTAAATGTTGATATCATGCTGAGACTACAGATGATTTGCCCATTTTTGGCCAAATTATTTGGTCACTGCTCCTACAATTTTCACTGAAAGAATGAGGACTCGGAACAAAACATTTGAATTAATACTACGCCACAGACCGACAAGGGTAAAGAACCACACATCCATTGTAAATAATAGCTCGACATGCTTTGTCTTTATCTCTAACCCCTTTGTTTCAGCGAATAGTATTTACATAAAAGGAGTCATTTATTTTCATTTTTCTGCACACTGTGTATTAGCCTATGCTCCAGTGTTTGGACACAGGCTCTGATGCGTGCATTTGCAGGAGAAAATACCAGCAGAAAAAGCAGCAGCAAGCAGCAAGTTACAAATCTAAACGTGGCCTCTGCTGTGGACTGACTTTGCTCATTCAAAAGCGTTCATTTCCTAGATGCGGCGCTTTGAAGCAACGCTGGCTATGCGTAGGGTAGCCGTCATGCGTTAATTAACAGCAGAGGTAGAGCCTAAGCACTCTTGCAACCTTTAAAGTTTACTAATGAGAGTATTGGAAAGGAAAGTGGAAAAAAAAAGAAGAAGAATAACCTCGCTGATTAAAAAGCAGGCAGGCCAAAGAAAGAAGCATAAAAGAAACGAGAATGAAAAGGAAGGCCGCAAACAGTTTTTCTCTGATGCACTTTCAGATGAATTTCAGATGATTCAAGCTGGGTTTTTGTACAATACACATAATAACCTACCCTTCTTCATGTACATGGCGGATACATTAGGAGGTTTTATGTTCCAGTCCCCTTTCCAGCTCATACTTTTCAATAGTTGCTGAAAAGAACACAAAATAGGTTTTGGCTGTGCAGTCCACTGTACGGGACAAAAAGTGGAGTGAACCGGTCCTTATTAGCGTCCCATTTTTACTCTCCACTATCAGATTCAATCAGTCCGTCCCACTCTTCTTGACATTGATGCTCTCAGCCTCAGTTTGCTCATTACTTACCTGTCAGAGTACAGATGTTGGTGCAGGCATTTCTCAGGCTGTAACAACAGATGATCTCCTTAAAGGTCTTCCTCATCTCCTGACTCCTGAAGGCATAGATCAGTGGGTCGATCACTGAGTTGCACATGATGAGAATGAGGTACATGTTGAAGTGGGACATGAAGCACACGCAGTAGAGGTTCCGTGGACAGGAGATCATCAGGATCAGGTGGAGGAAAAAGGGAGCCCAGCAGACGATGAAGATCCCCAGGAGGATGGTCAGCGTGATGGCGCCCTTCATGCTGGTCCGCTGGTGGATGGAGTTGTAGCCGGGCAGGGCGGCGATGCGTTTGACGTGCGAGCGGGCCAGCATGAACATGTGGCTGTAGAGGGAGGCCATGATGAGCAGCATGGCAAAGAACATGGACACCAGGCAGATGATGACGGGAGTGGTGTCGGAGTAGATGATGAAGACAATCCCGCAGCCAGTGCAGAAGGTCCAGATTCCCCCGATGATGAAGCCAGCTCTCCTCATGGTCATGATGTTGTGGTACCTCAGGGCATAGAAGATAGTGACGTACCTGCAGATAATAACATACATACACTGATTTCTGAAGTGACCTCAGCAACTTTCAGTTCCCTTTACTATCCAGGGGTACCACTGAGAGCACAAGAAGAAGACATACAGCAATCAGGCAAAAGATTATGACCACCTGTCTAATATTGTGGAGGTCTCCCTTGTTGCCTCCAAAACAGTTGAGACTCATCAGACTGCATCCTGCTGGGGATTGTCATTGTTATGCAGGAGTGTCATTGCTATGGGGTGGGGTGTCTAGTCTGGTCCAGGCACCGCTCAGACATAACATTATGACCACCTTCCTAATGTTGTGTAGGTCTCCCTTGTGCCTCCAAAACTGTTGTGAATCATCAGAGAATGGACATGGGCCTTCTGAGGGTGTCCTTTCGTGTCTGGCAACAGAATGTTGTTAGTGGGGGGCTTTGAGGGGAGGGGCCTCTGGGGATCATCCCACAGATACTTGATAAGTTTGGGATCTAGTGAATTTGGAGGCCAGGTCAACACCTTGTGATGTTCTTCATGTTGCTAAAGCGTTATTGTGTGTGTGCCTGTGTCAGGCTGCATCCTGCTGGGGATGGCTGCTGCCATCAAGGAGTGTCATTGCTACGGGGTGTGGGTACCTGGTCTGGTCTAGGTGGGTGCTACGTGTCTAAGTAACACGAATTCTAGGTCCAAAAGTTTCCCAGCAGAACATTGAATTGTCACAAGATTGAGATGAGATAGTATGAGGTTGGTTGTAGCATATCATTGGGATGGGGCATTTTGAATGTTCTAATTTGAACAAATATCAAGTAAATGTTCAATGACATTGTGAACATTTATTTATATTTAGTGGTGCCATGACTGAAGTTGAGCAATGGCTCCTTGGTTGTCTGCAGCCAGGAAGACTTAGCACTTAATGAGCCAAAAGTTGTGATCAGAGAGACGTTATGCTTTTGGACTGCTCCTCTGTCCGCCCTCTAAGTGAAGACAGCATGTTAAACACTGGACACTCTCCCAGTCCAGGCTAAGACCGCTGAGACGATGCTGTCAGCTTTATTTTTTCAATGTGTGCTCAGAAATCAGAGAGAAAGCCAGGAGGGATTTTAGAGGTTGTGTGAATACTGCATAATGAATGTCAGTGGAAAGATGGGTAGAAGGAACAGATGAAGACACGCCGGCACTAAAAATGTGAAAAATGTTTCAGCCAGAGAAAGGCATCTCAACGTACTCCAAGCACGGTTAATCCTTTCTTTTGTTGGGCTTTCTAGAAGCAAATCTGGTTATAAGGTCAGTCTCAAATTATATTCTTCACTACTGTTTTGAAAATCTGATTTCACTGGCCCAACACTACCAAGCTAATTGGGACTAGTATCTATACAGTTAGTACACGTTTTGCACAAATGACTTCGGCAATCGAGTTCGCACATAATCAAATTGAGTGAAATAAATTTGCCTAGGATGACTAGTGCTCCATGTGATTAGCGAACTAATTTGATGAGAAATGAATGAGTGGTTCTTTAATACAGAAACTGGGAATTATAAGTAGCACAGCTGGGTAGACGTGATAGAGATGTTTACAGGAGTTCCTACAGAATAATAATTTTTTTAGAAGACACTTCATAAATGCCGGACTATCGTCTTTCTTGAATTGTACAGCCACACTCGGCTATACTTGTGCATTCAGATTTAGATTTTAGAGTTGTGCGCTTTCCCTCCATCATTACCTGTCCACAGCGATGGCCAGCAGGCTGCACATGGACGCAACAACGGAGATGCAGATCATGGAGTCAAACACGTTGTCCATTTGCCTGATGAAGTGGTCCTCCACCACCAGCTGTCTGTTGTTGAGGAGGTAAATGATGATGGTCTCCCAGGCGTTGGATACGCTCACCAGCATGTCCGCCACGGCCAGACTGCAACAAAGAGAATGATTAATACGCCGTTTGATGTTTGGCCGATGTGCACAGGGGCTTTCTTCATTTGCATCCAGCAGCCAGTAAAGCAGCTGCTCTGCTCCTCCTGCTGTGTAACGACACATTAATGTCACAGTGAGAGGGCCGGTTAAATGATTCGGTGATTAAGTGTGCGATCTCTGGCATTCCACACAGGTGAGCGTGGGACACTATCTTGACACCCGCGTTGAGATGCCAGTCCTAAACATTATTCAAGGGTCACACATAAAGAGCCTTGACAGAAGTACTTGAACACTTCTGGCAAGTTCACAGTCATGCTCGGTGATTCTTTTTCTGTAGTACTGCCTACGCACCAATCAGACATAACATTATGACCATCTTCCTAATATTGTGTAGGTCTCCCTTGTGCCTCCAAAACAGTTGTGACTCATCAGAGAATGGACATGGGCCTTCTGAGGGTGTCCTGTGGTGTCTGGAAACAGAATGTTGTTAGTGGGGGACCTTTGAGGGGAGGGGCCCCTGTGGATCATCCCACATATATTTGATCAATTTGTGATCCAGTGAATTTGGAGGCCAGGCCAACACCTTGTGATGTTCTTCATGTTTTTTTGAGTTGTTCCTCAAGCATTTTTGTGTGTGTGTCCGGCTGCATCCTGCTGGGGATGGCTGCTGCCATCAAGGAGTGTCATTGCTATGGGGTGGGGGTGCCTGGTCTGGTCTAGGTGGGTGCTACATGTCTATGTAACATCCTCACGAATGAATGCCAGGTCCAAAAGCTTCCCAGCAGAACATTGAATTGGCTGATCGACGTATATGAGGATAAATCTGTGTACACATTGTATTTTACCATGGGTCAAAGCGATGAACAAACCAGAGACACCACTACTGAGGCCAACAAGTGGCAATGGATCTATTTCCCCTCAAATAATTCTAACATTTTCTTTCTACTTTGTGTTTTGCCAACAGTCTCCGTAAGTCATTTGGAACCACATCAAAGCAGCCGTTCCCAACCAGCTGACCAGTGATTTAAACAGACAGCAGAATGTCCAATTTGTCTTTGGAAAACACTGCTGACATGAGATAGGGTTGTTTTTCCTTGGACTCAGCAAGAGGATTAAGTCAAATCAGAAGGCCCAGATACCAAAGAAGTCACAAGTAATTGGTATTAATGTCAAAGCTGATTTGTGGATCTTTTTTTTTTTTTTTGTTCTTTTTGTCTTGGCAAAGTTGAGTCACCAAAGACGTGACTTGACCCAACACATTTCTCGGTTCATCCATGTCGTGTGTCGACAGTCCACATGTCTGCACTCATAACAGACACCACATTTGTAGACAAGAGGTAAATCACAGTGTTTCCATCGACTACAATTACCTTATTACAATCCGGGCAGGGTAGAAGATTATAAGATCAAAATACATATCACAAACCCTAACTCTGTGCTTTCATGGCATATGTCTCTGAAGTTCAGAATAACTTCGGAGTAATAACTGTGTAATGAGTAACACGATTACAAGTGGATGAACCACTTAAAACTGAGCTAAATGATTTAAGTCAGTTTTATGTTTTCTCTGGCAACGCGCGCTGAATGTAATTTTTTTTTGCAAGCAGAAATGAAGGAGTAGATTTTTCATCGCTTTCATCGTTTGTTTGAAAAATCTGTCACACTCGAGGTGCTTAATTATCCCCGCGTGTTCTTCATCTTTAATAAATAAGCCAGCTTACGTCTTGAGGCGTGTGTAAAAATTGCACCGCGTAACTGAGCTTTTATTTTAATGTATTTTAATGTTTATTTTAATTTAATTTCTTTCAGACTACTCCTTATTCTGATTCTGATTCTGATTTTTGAGATTCTCAGTTGTGAACTCTTTCTGTGTGGAGTTTGCATGTTCTCCCTATACCTGTGTTCCTCCTGGTGACTTCCTGATCCGGCTTCCTCCCAGAGTCCAAAGACATACTCGTTAGGTTAACTGATTCTAAATTGGCTGCAGGTGTGCATGTGTCTGTAAATCGTGGTTTGTCTTTCTTCGTTAGCCTTGTGACGGACTGGCGACCTGTCCAGAGTGTACCCTGCCTCTAACCCAATGATAGCTGGGATAGGCTCCAGCCTCGCAGCCCTCTAGGACAAGCAGGTAGATAGCGAATGAATGAATAAATAAACTGAAAGGTCACTGATAAACCAATTTAAAATCATGAGTCTGAGTTTCCGCATGAAGTCAATTTTTTCATTCGCGTCTTGTCTGCGAGGGTGTGGACGTGCGTGAGTAAGGTGGATGCTCATTTTGTTTTTTTTGTCCATCTTAAGCAGCTGTACATACTTTTCTGTCGTCTCTGCCCAGCACAGTAAGCACTGAATCTGTTCCTCATGCTGTCAGGAGGTCCCCATGGTACACCAATCAGGCATAACATTATGACCACTGACAGGAGAAGCCAATAACATTGATCATCTTGTGACAATCCAGTGTTCTGCTGGGAATCTTTTGGACCTTGCATTCATCCATGTGGATGTTACTTAGACATGTAGCACCCACCTAGACCAGACCCCACCCCATACCAATGATACTCCTTGATGGCAGCAGCCATCCCCAGCAGGATGCAGCCCGACACAGACACACACACACACACAAAAAAAAAAATGCTTTAGGGACAACTAAATAAAAAAACATGAAGAACAGCACAAGGTGTTGACCTGGCCTCCAAATTCACTAGATCCCAAACTGATCAAGTATCTGTGGGATGATCACCAGAGGCCCCTCCCCTCAACCCATAGGAACCAAAGGCCCCCACGAACATTCTGTTGCCAGACAAAACAGGACACCCTCAGAAGGCCCATGTCCATTCTCTGATAAGTCACAACTGTCTTGGAGGCACAAGGGAGACCTACACAATATTAAGAAGGTGGTCATAATGTTATGCCTGATCAGCGTATATTATGGTGTGCACACATGCATGTGCAGACAACTGATTATACAGAAATGTTAGCATGTGCTCTGTTTAGGAGTTTAAGTCTGGTGCAGATGGGAAAACACTGAATTGGCTTTTATATCTCAACTGCCAAAAGCTGTAAAAGGCACAGGAGTAAGTGCCAATATTTTCGGTCATTCTCCTCCATGCACAGAGCCCTAATCCAATTAGCTAATACAGAGAACACACAAGAAAATGGGTTCATTTGATGAAAGGCAGACTTGTTTGGTAATGTTCCATGCACCATACCACCACACTATGATCTGAAATTATAAGAGTCTTACGGGGACATCTTCATTGTTAGCTAATCATGATGCCTGAGGACATAATTTAATTCTAAATTAATCAAATCATGGTATAATGTTAACAGTGCACAGTCAGAGAAAGAATCCTCGGTTTCACTTTAATTGAGAACCCTGAAGAATAGAACTGTAATTTGAATGAACTCCTACTTTGCTGATAGTGCAGCCCCAGCATAGAAAAACCCACGTTAGAAAAAAATGAACTGCTCACCTGCAAACGAAAAAGTACATGGGTGAATGTAGGTTCTTGTTCTTCACTATAGCTGTGATAACCAGGATGTTCTCCAGCAGAGAGATGATACCCAGGATCAGAAAGACCTGAGGAGATGAGAGGAAAATGCAATGCAACAATGAGGAAAGAGTGAAGATGTAAAGAACAAGAACATAAATCACACCCATACTGACCTCTATAGCGATGTGGAGCTGCTCGCATGCTGCGGGTTTGGAGGTGCCGGCCTTGTCCGGCATCAACGGAGGGGCAAGGGTGTAGTTCTCGTGATAATAAGAGTAGGCCCAGGTGGAGTTGCCCATCAGAACATCCTCTTGGTAGGAGGACAGTTCAGACCGGTTCGTCCCTGCTGTGACTCTGGTCCACATCATTGCAGCTATAGTCTGGATGCCATGTTTGAAGCAGGCTGTCACAGAAAATGAAATTATATAACTTAGGTTTAGGAACAAGTCCACGCCTCAAACATCCAATTACCCGTGCCAACCTATATAGGCGTGTCTAACCCATTTGGCTCAGTTCTCAAACCCCTTCACCACAGCCCTCTTTGTTCTTTCGTCTTCTTTACAATCTCATTGCAGGAACCACTGATGCCTCACAGCAAGAAGGTTCTGGGGCTTGAATCCAGGCCATCTGGGTCCTTTCTGTGTGGAGTTTGCATGTTCTCCCTGTGTCTGCGTGGGTTCTGTCCAGGTACTCTGGCTTCCTCCCACCATCCAAAGACATGCTCGTTAGGTTAATTGGTGATTTTAAATTGGCCGTAGGTGTGAGTGTGAACGGTTGTCTGTCAGGGTGTACCAGAGATATACCACCACCCTGAATCTCACTCCCTGGGTTCCACCATCCAAACATCAGAGGACCACCATCGGTCTCTACATCTTCTTTCATCCCATCCCCTCGACCCCTCTCAACCCATCCCCGACCTTTCCCTCCCCCTAACCTGGTCAAAATAAACTTCTTTGTACTCATCTGAACTGTGTTGCAGCTTGACGATGTAATGTCGGAGACCTTGTGCATGTGCGTTACGTGATGTGCGACTACTGCTGCTGCTGCAATGTGAAGACCATTGAACTGTGTCATTTATGCTCTTAGATATCATCATTGCACGATTATGTACCTAACCACCCTGCACTCAAGTACCGGTGCACCCACTCCCTCATTTACAGATTCTGGTGTGCACTTGATATCAAACTGTAATTTCAGTGACTGTGAGTGAGTGATTATGTTACTTTTCTACTAATCAGCTGCTCTGATCCTTTGTTCTCATCTTCTCTCCCTTCATCTTCCTGGTTCTGTGTTTTTCCTCGGGCCTCACTCT
The DNA here is from genome assembly GCA_030220025.1 of Chelon auratus. NCBI lineage: Eukaryota > Metazoa > Chordata > Actinopteri > Mugiliformes > Mugilidae > Chelon > Chelon auratus. The sequence continues at coordinate 24,453 of JASGAT010394301.1, read as the reverse complement.
GCCATCTCCCACCCCCAATGGTGTAATGCTCCCATTGGGGGTGGTCACTTATTGATGGGGGGGTCTTGTGCCACTGTCACAAAACAGAAAGCAAGACTCACAGTTGCCTTGATCCCAACATCAAGGGAGACATCTTGAAACTCCTTCATAGACAGCTAATGATCGCCTGACTTCACAGACCCACCGTGAATGCACACTACAGGCTTTCAGTTTCTAGTCACTAACCCCCCAAAAACAACACTGGTCACTGGAAATATTGGTGTATTGGTATATTTTCTATACTATATGGACACAGGATACATAACGGATGGGGAAAATGTGCTTCATCCCATCCCCCTGACCCCTTTCATCCCTCCCCCTAACCTGGTCAAAATAAACTTCTTTGTACCTACTGAGGTGCGGCCAAAGTGGCACAGTGTTATTCTTCTTATAAAGTTTACTATGTTGACATTATGTCATGGGTGCCCTCTCGACGCCACCTTCAACCATCATTAATATTCTAATCTTCAGTGTCAGCAACCAAAAACAAGATTATGACAGCAATGAGCAAAGCAATGAGCAGAAACTCTTTATAATCCCCCATAAAGCCATTGCTTTTAGTCTGCAGATATTTAATCCGTCCAAAAATGGAGATGTCAAGTTAACACATTGTGGTTCTGGGGGGTTATGTGCCAGACTATCTTGGAACACTGAGTTTTTACAATCTGGGCTGTTTGCCTGGCAACCTCCCAATGATAACATAGCTAGTTAGTATAATGTGCGTTTAGGGAGGTTTAAACTTTTTGGCGCATTACTTTTGGACACAGCTGCAATAGCTAGCTGTTTTCTCCTGCTGTACATACATTTCCCCCTAACACTATTAATAATAAGTCTTGTGTTACATGACACGCCCCTTTTGTAAATTAAATTTTATGCACAGTCAACCCGAAATTAGTTTGATGGCATCACAGGCATAGGCTGGACATGTTTTGCAATCTGTGGTTAGCTGTTGACATTTTAAAGGAAAATCTCATGATAAAATGACATAAAAGTGTCACAATAATCAGAAGGTTGAGTTAAAATGATGTCCCACAGTGTATCAGTGAGATCGAATCTGGTCTCCACTGGCCAAACTAAACGGTGCTTTTACATTTGTTTTGAGCATTCCTTGGCCTCGACATTGATGACCTTTAGTGAGTGGGGGAAGAAAGCCTCAGTGTTTAGATCCCAGCCTCAGCTGATAAGATGTGATGAGAACAGCCCTGAAAGAGTAGCTTTAACACTTCCCTCTAGCTAAGTGCTTCCCCTGTTTCTTATCTCATGACCCGACAAATAGACCCTCCGGTGATATCAAATGACACTCTCTAAGTTGTTTATACATTAGTACAGGGGTAATATAAGCTGTCATGCTTTATCTGGAAAAAAAGAAAAACCTCCACACAGTCATGGGGTACATGAGGCCTTCCCATGATGTCTAGACACTAAATGGGAAAAGTCAGGGAAGCACTGATGACAAATGGAAACCATTGAAGCAATTAACGTGTTAAGCAATGAAGTTAATTCTGTGTTATCTCCGCCATAGCTCCTAATTGGACTGCAGTGTTTCTCATTTCAGCAAAATGGTTTTATTGAATTTTCTTCACAGATACATAAATTAACCTCTGCTGAAGTCTTGTCCCTTAAACTTTAATTGTTACATGATTTTGCTGCTGTGCTGCATTTACTTTATATAGATGCAACCAGAATCCAATTTTTCAGTCGTAATAACACAGCAGTCATCTTAAGTGATTCAAGCACAAGAAACAACAGATTCATTGTGATTTAAATCTTGACAAAATCAATGTGGCTGCTCTGCTACTACTGCTGCTACTGTATTTTATACAGCATTATATATTTAATATCTTATATATCTTATGACTACATATCTTACATATCTCACTGTAAACTGTACACAGAATCTACATGTCTATATTACCACATATGTTCCTATATATATATATATATATTTGTATAATTTATTTTATATATACTTTACATATTGTTTATATTATATTGTATATTATTTTATCTATCTAAAATCAATTATAAACTGCTAACGTCATTCAGATTCTAGTGGCAATTATAATTCAGTTATTTTTCTTAACTCTATCTGTTATTTTTAACTCTAATCTCCCAAAGCTGTACAGACAAGATTAATGAGATATCTCTAATATGATTGAAAACCTGTACTTAGTGTTTAACTTGTTTCCCTTGTTTGATCCGGCAGAGAACATTATCAGCGATCGGCCCAACCCTCACACACACTGAGGGGATTATACGTAGCTTAAATATATAGATAAATATATAAAAAAAAATATTATAAGGTATAATATAGGTAGCTTAAATATTTCAAGACGTAAAGGAGGCACATTACAATCATTGATACTGTATGTTAAAAATGGAAAAAGATGCTTTGGAAAAAATGACACCAATAGCTTCTGCATGCCTGTCGGTGACAATCCAAAATGTTAGTGTTAATGTTAATGTTAATCTTAGTAGTAAAAGCATAATTTGTTGCGGCCTCAAACTCATCAGAAATCATTACAGATCATTCCAACAAATACATCATTACAATATACAAAATTACCATTTCTAGAAGAAAAGGTCGACAAGTATCCACGTATTAAGTCTGGTCTGAAGAACAAGACATTCACTTGTGTATAATTACTGGTGTTATATAACATCCACTTAATAATAATTCAAAAGAATGTAACACTTGAAAAAAAGGTCTGCATTTTACTGTGTAGTTGCCTGCATGTACCTTGCTTGGTACCAAGTATAAAAGTACTCGTAGTATTCACAAGGCAATTTTTTAGGAAAAATCTAGTAATACTGTTCAGGGCCTCCCTTAGCTCTCTCTTCATCATCATGATTTGCAGCACATCATTTCTTCATATTTGCCAGTTCCTGACTCATGCGGAGAATATCCCATTTTACCACATTTAAATGGTGTTCTATTAGATGCAGATATTGCTACTGTGGAGACCGCTGAAGCCGCTGAAGTCATTGTCATGCTTATGAATTCAATTAGCGATGATTTTGCTGCGTTGTCCTGTGACTGATTGGATACTTGAATATGTCTGCATGGGGTTGTGTGTGTGTTCTTGTACAGCTATCTTTCTGAGGACCAGGTTGAGTCCTTGCAAAGTGAGGACATTTTGGGCGGTCCTCACTTTGGCTGTTTCAGGGTTAAGACTCGGTTTTAGGTTACTATTAGGATATGGTCAGTGTTAGGGTAAGGGGAAAGGGAAAAGATAGCCATACCATAGCCATGTTTTCTATCTTGTTATATCTAATGAAAGACATTTTTTGTGTGGATATCATGAAGGAAAAAGCTCCAGGAATGCCTTTCTTCAGTTGTAGCACACAGAAATACAGGTAAGATACAACTCTGCCTGCATCCATGTCTAGCTGATGTAACAAATGTTAAATATAGGAACAGAAGCTGTAAACACAATGAAGCCCGCTTTGAAATTTTAAACTGTAGCTAAAAATAAGACAGGTGAGTCTTTTTTTCCTTAAATGCACTGCTCGGGTTTTTCATCAGCACGAATCAGAACCCTTCCAGCAACATTTTGGAGAATGTCAGAGTAGTATTAAAGTATTATTAAATTATAAATTTCTGGAAAAAACATCTATGAGAAAACCAGTGTCATAAGCTTCATATTTTCCTGTTTTGTCTGAAATGTTGCATCACACCCGCATGAGAAAGAGCTCTCAATTTTTTTAATGGGCTTCCCGAACTACTTGAAAATCTATCCGTGGGCTTTTTTTTGTATTAGCTGAGGAGTCGGAAGCAAAGACCATACTGACTCATTAATAAGAGAAAGAATGCCTGGAGGAGCTTTTATCCTAAACAAAAACAAAGTCCCATTATGAAAAATACTTTTGCATTCAGTTCATGTGCACGTTGCCGCCATCTGTGCTCCCTGCCAGTGTGTGTTTATAGACGGATATTGTGTTTCCTGCTGCTCTCATCTGAACTGTGTTGCAGCTTGACGATGTAATGTCGGAGACCTTGGGCATGCGTGTTACGTGATGTGGGACTGCTGCAATGTGAAGACCACTGAACTGTATCATTCATGCTCTTAGGTATTGTCACTGCACAATTATGTACCTAATCACCCTGGACTCAAGCACCGGTGCACAAGGGACGTGGGGAAAGTAATGACGATAAAATAAATCATACTATTGATAAAATAAATCATACTATACGTCCATTGGTCTATGATATAAATGCAATTTCTGTATGATTCCCATCATTTCGATACTTTTTATAGTCAAAATCACTGACTCTCTCTCTGTATGTCACCAATATAATGGTTGTACACATTTTTCTCATGTGTCCTAATTTTTTTACAGCCTAGACAATGTATTTCATGAGCGTAACATATTTAGTCTTGTTAAAAAAGCTTGAAATGAGGCAGCCAGTACTTCTGCCTCGTGGAAGAGGGCGCTAGTGAGCCACGGGTTCATGCCGTTGCTCTTCTTCTACTGTACAGTCGTGGCCTGTTTATTTGGATCCCTGTGTGAATGCAAAAAAAAAAAATAGAAGATTATATAAAATTATACATCTAGCCTTAAAAAATTCTCAAAAGTAGACCCTCAAAACAGGACATGGTAAATGATGGAAGATGTTTTGTTGGATCAAATCATCAGAATATAAAGGTTTAACAACACAGTATTACTATATGATATATAATACATATTTGATTAAGGTGACGATTTGGTTTTTAAAATTCAAATTTTTCCATGTGTGTTATTTGTTTTGCTCAATGGAACACTCTTAACCACTATAGATTTGATATTGTTCCTTTGGCCAGATATGTACCTTATACCTGTATGTGTGTAAAGAATGCTCATTTGAGATATGACACGTATCCAGATAGTGTGGAATGGTGCATTTAAGCTGTTCCATTGACTTAAAATCTATGCATCACCAGCTACAAACCTCACCGCACGTGACTGTGGTGCACTTTCTCCCTAATTTAAAAATTCTGGTATCCCCTTGAAATCAAGCTGTAATTTCTGTGACTGCAGAAGTGATTATGTGTTCATGTGACTTCTCTACTAATCAGTTGCTCTGATCCGTTGTTCTCATCTTCTCTTCCCTTGCCTTCCTAGTTCTGTGTTTTTCGTCAGGCCCACTNCCCCAAATCCACCCCCACCGGAGTCATGCTCCCAGGAGGAGGTCACGTATTGATGGGCATCTTGTGCCACTGTCACAAAACAGAAAGCAAGACTCACAGCTGCTTTCATACCAACATCAAGGCAGCTAATGATGGCCAGACTTCACAGTCCAGTCCCACCATGGATGCACACTACAGGCTTTCAGTTTCTAGTCACAAACCCCCCAAAAACAACACTGCTCACTGGAAATATTGGTGTATTGCTATATTTTCTATACGATATGGACACGGGATACATACTGGGGGGTTTATTGTAGACCATATGGATCCGAGAAGCTTTTCCAACAGTTTATTTAAGGAAAAACAGAGCGATGAATGCTGATAGGTGTCAAAGGCCAAATGGATGTTTCTGAATTATAATATATAAAAATAGAAATAGGTTAGGGGTTCTATGTTCCCCTGAGGAAAAAGGCTTTGTGCTTCGTGTGTCCAGGCGGCAGGAAGGTGCCGCACATGCAAACAGTTACTGTTATTACAAACAATCCTTCAGCCCACATGTTGAGGTTTTATATTGTTGTGAATGGAATACAAGAACATCTATTAGATTTATCAGATTCAAAATTTATTTAATTCCCCTTATGAATACTGAAATATTGTTCAATATTAATTTTATGTTTTCAGACAGGAGGACAACAACAACTATGCACAGCGGCTCAAATGTAATTTAATCTAATTACATAGATATGTTAATCACTGCAAAACAACATCCTGCGAGCTTGTGCCGCTTGCACGCTATACCTCGACGTATTATTTGAGACGCGGTGGGCCACTCTGCAGTATAGCTTTACAGCAAACAAGCTAATTGTGCAGCACAGTCAGGGCCACGAGATTAACGGATAGAGAGCTATAACAAGATATTCTACAAACAGGTCAATGAAGTGTTGCTTGTGTCCTTGTTCAGCTATTTATGGTGTGAACATTAATGCAGTCATCTGAATTTAATTGTCTCTGTGTGCAGTCATGTGTTGGCATGCTGCCCCTGGTGTTAAAGAGCTCAATGATGTTGATACATCCTCAAATTAAGATGATGAATATGAACAGCACACAACACATCAAGATATCTACTGTATATGACAATAATGATGTGCACTCTAGCTAAATTCTTGTACCTACAATTAGCCAGTGCAGTCGTATATATCAACAGCAGTGTACATTCATTGTGTTTTGAAAATCTTTTTGTATTCTGTGCTGTTATATGTTGTAGTTTTTATTAACATATTGTAGAAGTGGCAATGAACACAGCTTCAATTTTGAATCTTAAATACAATTCCTTTTCAGTCAGCAAAAAAATCAATAACAGCCCTTAATATTTGTCAGTTATCACCAATCCTTTGATAACACTTGGACTTCAATATCTCCATTATCCATTATCTATCCATCAGTTAGCTATGTCAGCTTATCCTTAGAGGAGCTGCAGGGTTTCTGGAGCCTATCCCAGCTGTCACTGGGCGAGAGGCGGGGTACACCCTGGGCAGATGGCCAGTCTATTACAGGGCTAACACAGAGAGATTATTCACACTCACATTCACACCTACGGCTGTCTGTGGATCAATAATTAATCCAACGCAGAATGTGGGAGGAAGCCGGAGAACCCGCAGAAAACCTGCAAAACACAAGGAGAACATGCAACCTCTGCACCGAACCTTTTCGCTGTGAGGCAACGGTGCTAATTACTGAACCACCACGCCACCCAGTTTCAATATCTCCCATGGGAAAAAAAAAAAAGTTACAAAAGTGTTAGGAAATTGTTGGATACAGAGCCATCGTCACTGCCAATGGCCAGGTCATGTGGGAAAATCAGACATTTTATAAGATCAACACTGGAATTAAACAATGCAATTCGTCTCAAGTTGTCATGTTTTGCAAGGACACATAAAACAAACTGAGTGTTGGACACAGGATGCAGGGTGTCAGAATTCACCACATCTGCATTTTACAATCGTTTGTGTCTAACTCCCTTTGCTCTACAATTTCAGAACAATTCCATATTGAAATCTCCACAAATTACCACTTTCCTGCCCTGAAGACAAAGTCTGTAAGGTCAGCTGTACTCTACTCTAATAAAGAACGTGATCTGGATTTTGACAAGAGGGTTTAATTTTGCTGGAGCTGTAGTTTAGTTTAGTCATTCTTATAGGTTTATAGCACGATCCATATGAGCGTCTCCAAAGCAAGAGAGTTTCTTGTATTTACGCACGCGGTCCAACAGGACCAACTTAATGTCCTAATACTAATAATTATTAGCAGGATTATCTCCATCATGGACCTAACAAGATATTACGTTGTGTAACTTAATTTTATTTCAGACTGGTGAGCGGCCAAGTTTTATTTCTTATTCAAATTACAGAATTGAATACTTTTGCTGCGAGTCTCACAGCTTTAGTAACATTACTAGAAACAACCTCTCCTATCATTACTAATTAAAGATAAACCTAACAATCAAACACATTTCATACTACAATAAGTAGGTTTAAAATTCAACTCAACCTCCTTTCCTAAATTCACCCCACAACGTTTTGGTCTTTTTTATTTTAGGTTGAATTTTCTGGGTACAGCAAAGAAATTCTTCTGCTCTGGCAATTTCTACACTGATAACCCTGGTGTTTGTGTACTGGATGTCTCCAGAGACGGCTCTTCATGAACACAATATTAATTCTCCTCATCTCCAGCTCCCAGAGTACTGAGAGTCTTTAGTGTCAGCTTGGTTTGCCCAGACGGAAGTCCAGTTTGCATTATGATTCACCACAGGTGACACAATTACCAGAATGTGCACTGACATGCAGATAGGTCTTCTTTCAGCAATGCAATAGACGCTCTGGCCGGTGGACACAGCCATCCAAAGAAGCTTAGAAGGCTTAGGAAGCGTGAGACTAGGCTGGCAGGGAAAGTGGTTGTTCTTGCAAGTGATTGCAACCCTCTATGGGTCAGCCTCGTGCACAGAAGCTGGGTCAACACGTTCCCATGGTTGATGTTGGGTTGACCTTGTGTGCTGAACTGGCCAGCTGCTGCAGGAGATTTTGTCAACACTACATCTCCTTGTTCTACAACTTATCAGCCAATCTCGTGCCTAGATAACAGCTGTCAAAGATAAGTGCTTCGTCTTTCCTTTGGCAAAATTTGCATTACATTTTTCAGTCTGTCTGCTACTTTATAGATAAAAAGCGCTTTTTAATTTAGGTTGCATAATCTACTATCAAAGAGTTGCTTCATGCTCACATCCGCCATCTTCTTTGTCAGTCAATAAAGAGCCTCAGGAAGATCTTCAGCTGCACGTTGACAGATACTACCTCCAAACACGTTAATCTATATGATTTATTTACATATAATTACAGTAGTAGTTATATTTTTCACCTGAAAACCTTTTTCTCAGTTCCTCAGGCCTTTTTTCATTCTACATTTTTACATAAACCTGTTGAATTTCAGATTCATTTACTACATTCTACTCCAACACTGAAAAGAACAGTCATGCTGAATGTTAGATTTTTGACAGCTCACAGTAAATCAGACCCCCACCGCCGCCCTTCTTCCTCCTCCTCCTCCTCCTCCTCTTCTCACTCAGATCCACCACAACTAACCGAGAACAACACGGAGCGCTCAATCTACAGCTGATCTCATGACGTGACTGAGTCCAATGACGGTGGAAGCAGACGATGGCAACATGCCCATCCTGAGCGCTTCTTCTTTCTTCTTCTTTGTGGGTTGCCACGGCTACGCTATCACAAACATACTGTAAGATAGTGTTTTCATTTTTCTTTTCTCGGACATCCACCTAAAAAAAATAAATAAAAATAAAAAATAACCGCATCATCTCCATTCGAGTCATGATCATAGTCTGCTTGGGTTGTAGCTGCGTGAAGTCTAATGCTAATTAACAAGTTCTTGGCGTCTAACCGATTCAGCAGAGGATTAATTAAATCAGGTGGCGAGATATTGAATATTCTGACAATATTCATCTGGAAAATTAAACCATCGACTGGGGTCTTTCTGTGTGGAGTTTTCATGTTCTCCCTGTGTCTGAATGGGTTCTCTCCAGGTAATTAGCTTCCTCCCACCGTCCAAAGACATGCTCGTTAGGTTCACTGGTGATTCTAAATTGGTCGTAGGTGTCCATGTGAGTGTGAATTCTTGTCTGTCTCTCTGTGTTAGCCCTGTGATAGACTGGAGACCTGTCCAGGGTGTATCCCGCCTCTCGCCAGATGACAGCTGGGATAGGCTCCAGCCCCTACACGACCCTTCACAGGACAAGCGGTTACGGAAGATGAATGAATGAATGAATGAAAATTAAACCATTATATGATAATGGTATGACTTTGCAGTGTGTGGGTGCTTATATCTTTTTAACATCGGCGGGCTATTGTGAAATCCAGGTTGCTGGACATGGAGCCATTTAACCCCTCCCTGCAGCCACTGTTTTGGGTTCTATCTTTACCGGATATTTCATCCCCATCGTTAAGCTCTTAAGTAAACTTGAACTGAAGAATACACTTGTAGCATTAGATATCACCATGATAATAGAGGACACTGACCATACACAGTGAATAAAAATATGCACTTTCATATGTTTCACTGGAGATTCTTTGGTGTTCCAAAATTAAATGGCTCGACATCGTGTTCCTTTCCGTTCATTGATGATTTGATAGTTAAGTGCTGTGTAATTTCTCGTTTTGAACCTAATTAAATTAATGCAAAAAAATTCCATCTCAACACACAGCTGCTCTAAACTTAATACATGCTAAAAGCGTGAAGGGATGTCCATGTGAAAATCTTTGATGGTGGACACATCTAAGCTGATTTACAGTAAATGAGTAGATTCTCCTGTAAATTCATCCTGCTCTGCCTGAGAACTGATCCCTAACTGCGTCTGTATGCAATTAACATAGTGCAGCTGCTTTCCCGTCTTTTTCGGTCAAATCCAGCACGGTTGCTACGGTTGAGTCACTATTTACATAAGTGTTAATAAACCACCTTGCCATACATCACTACCTCTGCATCAGGAAAAAGAAAAAAGCGTTCAGAAGAGACGAACCGGTCATGAAGAAAACCAAATAATGGAACTGAAACATACTTGTGTTTTGTTTTTTGTTTTTCTTGTTCCCTCAGCGGGGGATGTGTTTATCAGGAGCAAAATACGGGTCAGTCAGTAAAAAGGCAGCTTCTCGTCTCACACTGAGCAATGTTCCCTGCTGCTGCTTTGCCACTGAGGCGACTAATCTTTGCGAGAAAATTATATGTTTTTTTTTTTTTTCCAGTCAGTAAATCTAGGGGTGGCATCTATTAGGTTTTCCTAAAGCTTATGAATCTGCTTTTACTCTTTCAGCTTGTGTATGTGTGTTTTGCTTATTTGATCAGGGTCTCAGTGTTGGCACAAAATATATGTTAACCAGCTAACGCATAGCTCTGTGAAATACAGCTAATATATACAGCATTTCTTGGCCTCACATTTGCAGAGTCATGCATTACTCTTGTTAAACCGGGGCTGAAGGAACTTCATCCAAAGCCAGTGCACATGGCTGCATGCCATGAGACTGAGCAGCATCTGGACCTCGCTGTGTTTGTGTTTCCATAGGAAGTAGCAGAGCATCTCAAAGGGTCACTCTGTCGGATTCAGCCTTTATCCACGCTGTGAAATCAATCCTGCACTTTTTGCAGAAGCCCCAGCATAACAGAAATAATTAATATTTCCACACCCGCTTCATTACTTAACGGACACCAGTCGCGTCTGTGCTTTCGGCAAAGTCGCCTGCAGGATGAAAGTCCTTGTAGATTTTAATTTCTGAATGCACTGCACAGCTTTGAGTCCATTAGGGACAAAAGCTCATCATGTGTGACTTTAAGTTTGACTCATTTCTGTTCACTATTTCCAGTTTAAAATTGTGAAACAAAGAGTGTACTGTTGGTGGTTTCTTAAATATTGATTTAAATAATAGAAAATTATGATGTGATTTATGGATTTTAAATAAGCTGTCAAAATATAACAAAATGAACTTTGTAATGCTGTCAATGATACACACAAAGTTCCATGTAAATAACACAGTGACTGTTCAGAGGATGATAATAATACTGATTATTATCATGATTATTATTATTCTTATTATTATGGGGAATAATGATGCCACTGTAAAACCACTGTGTGTGCCGGTGTAATACCAGCTATTTATGTGACAGTTTTTGGCAAAATTAATACAAAACCACTAAGATGTCTTATGACACGGTGATAGAAATCCAACAGTGGGAAGACAGATATAAAGAATGACTCACCTCTCGCAGGAGCTGTGACTCAAATCCTTCCCACAAGTGGCTCAGACGAACTGGATGGTGCTTCTGTGAAACATCAGACCGGTGGATATACGCATCGTGAGAGTGGATATGTTGAGCTGCGAGACACAGAGAGACAGAGAGAGAGGGAGAAAGAGAGGGAGAGAGAGAGGGAGAGGGAGGGAGGAAGAGGAACTCCCTCTATAGCTCTGACAGTGTGGACACGACAGGCAGCCAATGCCAGCAATTTTTAGGCATCTCTTGCTCACACTGGAATGACGGAAGCAGCAGCTGAAGGCAAAGAGCTTCCTCCATGTTGATAAAGATTCTGTGTGTGAAGAGCTCCATCTTAGAAGAATTTGGCTTCTGGATGTGAATTGGCTCAGAACTCCAACCTGCAGTGCAGAGGAAAAGAAAAGGATATTTTTAGTCCAAGTTCGAGAGGATTTTGTAGCGCCTTTTTCTGGGGAGGGGGTTATATTTCAAGACCAAGAAATGCATATGTTGTGTGTACTTGGTGGAGTTACAGAACAATGTTGCAGATGTAGGACTGAAGATTTTAGTTTTGCTCTGGTATCAAGGGATCATGTTGAAGAGTGCAAGAAGCAAAATATACTAAATGTCTTTGTCAAATAAGGGCTTCAGTTAAACTGCTGACTTTGGTTGGATGGAAAATGTTTGTACATTGTAAAGTATATTTATTCTTGTATCACACTTTCACTAAGAAAGACTACGTGTTCATTGCTGCAAGGAAGTTTATTGGTAGACAGGACGTAATGGAAATGGATGGAGGAATTAGAAGGGTCAACGGAATGGAATGAGATGGGTCGAAGGGGGTGAATGAGATGGGTTGAAGGGGGTGAATGAGAATGAATGAGGAGGATCGAAGGGGATGAATGAGAATGAATGAGGAGGGCTGAAGGGGATGGGATGAAAAGGGTTGAAGAAAAGACATGAAGGAGGTGAGGTGTGTAGACTGATGATGGTTGAGGAACCCAAGGAGTGGTGACTCAGGGTGGGGGCACATCTCAGGAGAGGCAAGAGGCGGGGTACACCCTGGACAGGTCTCCAGTCTATCACAGGGCTAACAGAGAGAGACAGATGACCATTCACACTCACACCTACAGCCAATTTAGATTCACCAGTGAACCTAAGGAACATGTCTTTGGACGATGTGAGGAAGCCAGAGTGGCCTCCACTTCTCAATACATTTATTTTTGTCTTAACATCGTGACAAGCTGAAGATCTCTGTGTTTTGATCAGACTGTTGATCAGATTTAACAAGACTCTCTTCCTGTTTCATGGAATAAATAACAAATTGAGAAAGTGACTGGCCAATGAATCACAATGATCCTTAGTTAAACCCCCTTAGAAAATGATCACACGGCAGCTATACACATCAAAACACAACTAATGCTTTAATCCACAATCATGTGAAAAAAATATATATATATATTCCAGGGATTTTTTAAACATGATATTTCAATTAACATTTGATGAATATGACTGCAGATGAAGGCAGTTTATTTTAACACATAACATGATCAATCAATCATTTAATCAAAAATGTATTCAACATACAGGCATGTAAATACATAGAAATAGATGTATATATGTATACTCCTCACCCTTGGCAGCAGAAACTATGACTTCTTGTAGGTGTTGTCCATAATACACACTAAGTAAGAACATAACCCTCCATTTCTGCTTTTTGAAATGTTAGTAGGAGGATTTTTAAAATATCAGAATCATTATCCTTTCAAAAGATCCAGTTCCTGTTTGACGTCACTTTTCTTGGTATCTTGATAGCAGCGTCTTTATTGCTTGATTTGATACCACGCAGAATTCTTAGTAGAATCAATCGCTGCCCCTGCAGCAGTGAGAAACAAACCGCAAGTCACAACATTTCCACCACCATGCTTCACAGCTGACAGATGGTTCTTCCCCTGAAAAAAAGAAAGAAGAAAAGCTGTCTTTGGACTGTGCCTGGTTTTGGATTATTAAACGTGATAAAACTTTATGTGCATGGCGCCGATAACAATCAAAACTGTCTCAAGACGCTTTACAGAACGCAGAGCCTGAAGCCCCTCCGAGCAAGTGATAGGCAAAGAATAACGGCCTTTTGACCTCGAGCAGAACCCAGTTCATAAACGAAAACAGGGATCTGGATAACAACTGTTATATTACAGGCGAGTAGGATGGTTTAATGTAATATTACAGGATGCATCACAAGCAGAGCAGTAAATTATGCGTCGGCCTAGCATGCGTCCCATGCAGGTCAAATTTGTGACATCTCATTCTGATTATAGATGTTACTTGATGCAGATTCTGATAACCTGATATCTGATTCTGCATTCGATTTTGGTATATCTATGCCACTGATTGCTTTTTTTTCTTCTTCTTCTAATTTCATGGATCTGAAGGTGATATAAATGGACAGGTGTACTGACTTTTATTTCAATGAGACCGCTTGGTTAAATTATCATAACAATTACAAAATGTAATTGGTACATCACCTTTATCTGTAGGCACAGTTTCAAAGCAGATCGAATGTTCACGTGTTCCAGAATCTATGTAATATATTTTTCAGAAAGAGGTGACACAAGTCGAGGCGTCAGTTAGCAGCTCATTAATTGGGGCCCGGAAGAAACGTTGGCTCCTTCCAATTACCCTCCAATAAACCTTAAATTGTTCTTGATGAGCAGGTGAGACTGAGCAACATCATGGTGATGGAAAATTGATTGAAACCTCAGTCAGCAATGAAGCAGCGGTCTGACTGCATCTTTTCATTTTGCTCCCTGTCTATCTAAAGGTTTTGACAGAGGTTTCTCTTTATAGATGTGCAGCCTCCAAGCTGAAGCAGCGATCTTCGATGATATCACTATAATATCATATAAAAGGATATTTTCTCAGACTTGGGACCCTGGAGAATGTTTAAAGCTTATTTGTGAATTCGATCCGACCTGATTCGATCTGATCTGATTCATGCCGGATTGTGTCATATATGTAAATGCATGGAGAATGAAACAGAGGACTAGCTGAGGATGAGCCCAGAAGCCAGACCAACTTTGACACCTATTAATTTATTCATATTTACAAAATAACACAGATTGGTTGTAACTAACCAACCACATGCAGATATTGTGTTAGCAGAAGACAGAAGTCCCCTAGCATCCTAACAAAGGGATGGTACATGGTCACTGTAAGTGGCTGATTTTAAGCCTAACTTTAAAAGTAGAGATAGTTTTGACAGTATTGCATCCCAGTCATATGATTACTATGCGATGTTAAAGGGGAACTACTGTTTTTTACAACCTGGACTTTATTTCTTGTATAAAATATGATCATTTACTCACCCATATAACTTTGGTGTTATTTGGAGTTCATCAGATATTTAGATCTACGTATATCCATATAGTGGGAGTGATTGGGGCACCGAAATGCAGCTTCTCACGCATTATCTGCCGCGAAACTCGTTCATTTCACCAATATTTTGTTATGATATGCTAGTGCTATTCCCTGTTGAGTCCGGAGTTACCTGTTATCATCGTAAAGGGTCTGTAGATTGACCTACAAACCTCTGACCTGGATGATGTCATCTCTGAGCGCCGCGCACACCCCGCATGGCTTGTTTACCTGTAATTTGCTACTGCTAGTTTTTTGCAACATGGCTGAATATTTTTCAGATTCTGAGGTTTTGGATGACGACTTTGTTTATGATGGAAGTCCTTACCGTTTTGAGCCAGGGTATACGGATGAGGAGCTCGCTGAAAGGAGGATGTGGAGTGAGAGAGAGGAACAGCTGGCCAAAGAACAACAAACTGCTGCACGTCCGCGAATAGATAACAAGTAACACCAGACCCAACAGGGAATAGTACTAGTGTATCATAACAAAATATTGGTGAAATGAACGAGTGTCGCGGCAGATACTGCGTTATTTAGAGGCTGCGTTCCGGTGCCCCAGTCACTCCCACTATATGGATATAGGCAGATCTAAATACCTGACGAACGACTCCAAATGACACCAAAGTTATATGGGTGAGTAAACGATCCTATTTTAAGCCAGAAATAAGGTCCAGGTTGTAAAAAACAGTTCCCCTTTAAACAAATATCCTGGTCACATAACCCCAGTAATACTGTACGCCAAGTTAATGTCAGATAGAGCTATGATTAAATTAGTAATCATTTTAACAGAGCATGAAATTTACTCGTCGTCCAGACAATTCTGTCTTGAAGACATGCTCGAAGTTTGACTAACTGATTTGTTTCATCCGGCTCCATGGACGCTGAGCAGCCCTTCACATGACTAGTTCACCACTTCACGCCCGGTCAGTCATCCTCGAAACTAAAAAGGAGGTTCTACATAATAGAATGAGCTTTTTTCCCCAGACGTAATTAACCAACAAAGTGGAAGTTCAAGTGACTCACAGGCAAAGAGCTTTCTTGTTTTTCACAAATTATTTTTAGCCCGCTCAACCACCAAACCAAGGTACATATTTTTGTCATCTACATGAAGCATGGGAGGCTTTAAATACAGTATAAGCACAAAGAGGCATTGATGTTCAAGTCTGCTCTAGGTGGTTAAATGTTCTTCTTGCTTATAAGTTCTGCAGCTGTAGTGCATAAATCTCTTTTGCCTATTACATTTTCTTGCCCATTATTAATGCAGAATACTGAATTCATTCAGATAGGTTAGGTTTGCCTTTCTTTTAATCCACTTGAATAGCAGTACTCTTTGCTCTTCAGCAGATGTTTGCATTGCTCCAAGGAAGACCTACTTGACGCCATGCAAACATGCACATGTGCTCTGTCCTCTGGCTGAGTGCAGTTCCTACTCACGCTATGTCTTCTGAAGACATATTATTCTATAGATCTTTAAAAAGCTGTGAGCATAGAGCATAGCTTCAGGTTGTCTTTCGGTCCGAATATGCAGGCTATTTTTCTTCCTCTTCTTTTTCAAAAAAACAGTCCTTTCAAGATCAAGTCACACTGTGAGAGAAAATACCAAGAAAATACTGCCAGCTGAACTACATGTTACAGGGAGAAAACACTGTTATGAAAGCATGTTATATGTAATTGCTTTAATTGACTTTGAGCTTTTTCTTTGTAATTACTGCCCTCAGATTCACTATTGACGAGTCTGGTTCTTTCCATGGCATTTTACTGATTAAGCACTTGTCCTTTGGGGCATTTTATTCAACAGAACTCTACTCAAATTGTACTCAATTCTTTGAACGGTACAACCTCCTTCTCCCTCACTGCATCCTCTCCACTTCTAGGAAGTTCTGTTGATTTTTTTTATTTGCGCACATACACCGATTAGGCATAACATTATAACCACTGACAGGAGAAGTGAATAACATCGACCATCTTGTGACAATTCAGTGTTCTGCTTGGAAACCTTTGGACCTGGCATTCATTCGTGTGGATGTTGCTTAGACATATAGCACCCAGTGACATAACAAGTGCTAGCTAGGTTTAATTACAACATTTCTGTAGTCAAAGTGTGTGCGATGTTTCCTATTCTCTCCTCAAACTCCAATAAATTCATTAAACCTAACGTATATTATGAAATATTCTCAAGGGCAGCAACAATAACCACACTTTGCCATCTCAAGAGCTAATTAGGTCCACCAGAAAAGCATGCAAGACATTCCATTGATCTGTTTATTTTGTTTTAAACTATTACGCTCCAAAGGACCATTGAGGGAATTTAATTATCTAACAGCCAAGGAGCCTTTTTTTTTTATTTTTACTCTGGCTTTTCAATTAGTGAGCCACTAAACCTAATCTTCTCTTTGCATTTTGTATCACAGCAACAACAAAGAGAATGTCACCACATGCTGCAGTTCAGCAGTTATGAAAGACTTAACCTTCTTCAACCCTTCTTCTATCTATTCTTCCCTCATCCCTTGTCTTTGAAATGTTTTCATCAAAACTGTAATGACTACAGGGAGGTGAATGCAGAAGCTTTGTGTATTATGAAGTGACAATTAAAAGAATATATATATCTAAGACTGTTTGAAATGCACCCCCTGTATGCCTGAAAAGTGCTTTTATGGGGAAGAAACAAAACTAAATGTCAGAATCTAAATGTCTGGAATCACTGTTTTAATCCACTTTGCCACATGCCTGGAGCACTTATTACTGGGCCTCTTCGTCTGCTCCAATGCACAAGTGAATTAATTGCAATTAGAATGAGTAGGCGCCCCAATAAACGTAGAAGAGAGCAATGGGCTTAAGTGCCATGTGACAAACAAGGAGCCACGGCAACTTGACAGGTGACAATAAGGGAGACTTAAAAAGAGAAAATAAGCATTTGTTCTGCAGAAATGGAAACTCTGCATCAACAAGTTATTGTACACCTATCAGGCATAACATTATGACCACCTTCCTAATATTGTGTAGGTCTCCCTCATGCCTCCAAAACAGTTGTGATTCATCAGAGGATGGACATAGGCCTTCTCAGGTTGTCCTGTGGTGTCTGGCAACACAATGTTGTTAGTGGGGAGTCATTAGTTCTTATGGGTTGAGGGGAGGGGCCTCTGTGGATCATCCCACAGATACTTGATGGCCAGGTCAACACCTTGTGCTGTTCTTCATGTTTTTTTTTAGTTGTTCCTAAACCATTTTTGTGTGTGTGCCTGTGTCAGGCTGCATCCTGCTGGGGATGGCTGCTGCCATCAAGGAGTGTCATTGCTATGGGGTGGGGATGCAGGTCTGATCTAGGTGGGTGCTACATGTCTAAGTAACATCCACACCAATGAATGCCAGGTCTAAAAGTTTCCCAGCAGAACACTGAATTGTCACAATATGGTCAATGTTATTTACTTCCTCTGTCAGTAGTTTTAATGTTGTGGCTGATCGGTGTATGCCAGCAGTACACTAATATATTTGATGCTAATATCAGCACAACTCTCAACTATTTGTACAACACTACAAACAAACACCTGAAGGCATATCGTGACAGAGTCCACGTCATAGCTGTAAATTTCAATCAGACATCCTTTAAGACTGAACTTCCTCAACTCACTCAACATGTAGAATGTCCCACTTGAAGAAGTAATACAGTGGATCTATTCAAATACTAAGCACGTCTGCAGAACGGTGCCGCTTCCACATGTGGGATTAACTGTTCCCATCACTCTGCTCCTTGCCCCAGCCTACATCCCCCAAAGAAGAAAAACAAAGCCGTCTATTAAAACTATTGAAACCTGCCCAGAGGGAGCGTTCTCCCAATTACAAGACGGCTTTGCAGCTTTGAGTAACTGGGAGGTATTTTGACACGAAGACCTGCAAACAGAGCCCTCTGCAGCACTCAAGTAGTTCCCAAAAGAGGCATTAGACATGCCAAACAGGTCTACGAGAGGGAAATGGAGGATCACCTAATGGAAGGTAACACAAGGCAGATGTAGCTGGTAATTCTGCAAATTACCAGCTACAAGGGCAGCAGCACCAGAGACTCTGGCAACAAGGCTTCACTGGTGGAAGAGCTCAACTGCTTCTTCCCACAGCTGGAGGAAAATGTCCACTCTCACTCTCATGCACCCTGTTACAGCCACCCAGGAACATGCCGTGAGACAGGTGTTCGGATTGGTGAACCCAAGGAAGTGTGTGGTTCCCGATGGTATACCCCCAAAGGGTCTCAGGTCCTGTTCTAATGAACGCATCTTCCGCCTGTCACTCGCTCATGCCAGTGTTCCATTATCACCCCAGTCCCAAAACAGCCTTCTGTAGTCAGTTAAAACAATTACAGACCTGTCACTTTCATCCCATTACTACAAACTGCCATTAGAGACTCATTCTGAGGCATATTAAGGCTGGCCTCCCTCCCATATGTGGCCCCCACCAATTTGCATACAGGGAAATCAGGTTCATTGAAGAAGACATAAAGACATTATTAGAGCTCTCCACACGTTGTAGAAACCTACATCCAGATGCTCTCTGTCCATTACAGCTCCACCTTCAATGTTGCCATGCCGGATGTACTGATAAAGAAACCACCTGGGTTTCACCCCTCACCTCTGCACCTGGCTTTTGGACTTTCTCACAAACCACCCTCAGTCTGTCAAGCTTAGATCTCACAGATCTTCCACACTGGCTCCCCACGGGGTGCTGTGCTGAGCCTCGGACTCGTCTCAGATAAAGATTGGAGGAACTGTCATTGTGGCACTCTGCAGTAAATAACCCAGATGCTGAACACAAATAAAACCAAAGAACTCATTCTGGACTTCAGAAAGTGCAGGGCNNNNCCCCCCTTCCATCTTCAATAAAGGAGACTCTGTGGAAAGGTTTCACAGCTTCAGATTTCTGGCAGCCCACATATCTGACTCATTCTGAGGCATATTAAGGCTGGCCTCCCTCCCATATGTGTCCCACACCAATTTGCATACAAGGAAATCAGGTTAATTGAAGAAGACACAAAGACGTTAGACCAGAGCTTTCCACACGTCACTAGAGCATCTGGAACACAGTGAAACCTACGTCCAGATGCTCTCTGTCCATTACAGCTCCACCTTCAATGTTGCCATGCCGGATGTACTAATAAAGAAACCACCTGGGTTTTACCCCTCACCTCAGCACCTGGCTTTTGGACTTTCTCACAAACGACCCTCAATCCATCATGCTTAGATCCCACATATCTTCCACCCACACTCTCAGCACTGGCTCTCCACGGGGCGCTATGCTGAGACCCTGACTCGTTTCAGGTGAAGATGAGTCCGCTGACCAGGACAAGGTGCAGATACTGGCATTATGGCACTCCGCTGTAAATAACCCCGATGCTGAACACAAATAAAACCAAAGAACTCATTCTGGACTTCAGAAAGTGCAGGGCTGACCCCTCTTCCATCTTCAGTTAAGGAGACTCTGTAGAAAGTGTTCACAGCTTCAGATTTCTGGCAACCCACATATCTGACGACCTCTCCGTGCTGTTAATGGCTCTGAACTTGCTAACAGCCATGTAGAAACACAGCTTGTGTGATAAGCTGTCTGTGGCCTTCCACCGCTCTACAATAGAGAGAATCCTAACATACAGCCTCATGGTGCGGTACGCAGGCTGCTCAGCAGACAATCCGAAAACACTACGCAGTAAAAAGAAAGAAAAAAAACTCAGCCCGGAAAATCATCAGCTGGCCTCTGACCTCACTCCCCGATGGACGCCCGCTCCCTCTCAAGAGCAAAAAATATTATGAAGGACACTTCTCACCTCAGCCACCACCTGTCTGACCTCCTGCCACCAGGGAGACAGGATAATAAAAAGAGGCACCATCAGAATATGGAACATTTATTTTCAAAGCTATCCGGTCCCTTAATAAGCACTCGGTTACTATGCAACCCTAAGGCAGGAATATTAACAATCTATGTCCGATGCATCATTCAGTATTCTGAGTATGTATGTCCATAATTGTTTTATTTAAGTGCCGCTGTGTTGGGTGCTAGCCATCAAAACAAAATCTGTGACATTGTCTTTGCATTGAATACAAATGAAATGCTTCAGTTCAAGAGAAGAATGAACAATACTTCAATCAGGAGACTCTTCCTCTGAGTGAAAAATAAAGATCTGTATTCAATATTCGTAAAAAGTAAAGACCGCAGCTCTGGATGAAATGAGGAAAGGGTTCTGATGTGCAGCAACATGGTTGGCTGACTGAGATCCTGGAAGAATCTGAATGGATAATGTATAAACCTCCCATTGAGAAGAGTAAGAGAGAGAGTTGTGAATGGACAAGGATGAAGGTAATCTTCCTGATTGAATTACCCCGAGGTTCACTCTAATGCAGTGCATCTACAGAGCACAGAGTCTCTTCATCCTGACACCATACCAGTCAAATCCAAACGCCGGATATTGGTCTACACCGTATCCAGATTTAAAACCCTACAAGTCAACCACTTCAAGATGACTGCTGTGGCGTAGTTTCTGGTAATAGTAGTAGCAATTTAAACAGGATGAAGATAAAATCTGTTTTTTAGGGCAACTAAGAAGTGTGCAACTGCTGAAGAGTGTTTTCAGAAATGGCCCAATTTTAGGATTGTTTTTTTGGTTTTTTCTTTTGGAAATGACAGTGACCGGGATGACTGAGGACATAATACAGACGTAATACAGAGAAGATAGACAGCGCATACTTCTCAAAACACTTTGATGTTGGAGTCCAGAGTAGAGAAAATATGCGAAGGATGTTAATGAACGGTATCAGTCTGCAGTGATTCATATAGTTTGAAGATGTGGCTCAGGTTTTTACTTGGTCATAATAATGAGAGAATTACTTTTTAAAAAATAAAATAAAAAAAAAAAAGAGGCATATTTTACTGAACTAAAACCCCACACTTCATTCGGGTCATTTGAAAGTCGCCGTGATCATCTCGGTACGTGTGGCTGTGGAGTGAATTTGTGTGATGACACGGGTTCGGCTTTGATTAAATATGTCAAGCGGCTTTGAACTGAGGCTTTAAGCAGCCTGCAGCAGAGGCACAGTCATGAATTCAACATGACCACCATTCTGTCCCCAACACAAAGCCACTCGTCTCAGTCTGTGCAAAGGTTTGTTCTTTCAGAAAGTTGCAAGAAACCTTTCAGAACTTTCAGTCTGAAGATACGGTAGCTCCTTGTTATTTCTTTACTCTATGAATAATTCAAGCCTTGCTTTTTAGATGATGCCTTAATTGAGTTTTTCTGAAAAAAAAAAAACAACAACTTTGGCCCTCGTACATGAATCGCGCGCATGTACAAATTTCAGCTTTTACAGTTTGCACAGGCACTCGTCTTGAAGATCAAACTGTACGAGTGCAAGACCACGCGTTAGCAAGCGCACACAAAAGCCTGCTTACGTTTTATGATAATGAAAGAGCCCTAATTAAAAAAAAACTTTCTACAATCATTCATTTATTTATCATTTTAATCATTTACACTAACCCTAACTCACGGCACATTTATTTCTTTGAGACCGTCGCTACTGTCTTAATCTTTTGTATTTATTTAATGTTTACCTTTCCTTGTCTTGTGTGCTGTGTCCTTAATTCTATATGTTGCTGCAACAGTGCAAAGGATTATCTTTTCTTGTCTTGTCCTGTGATAAAATTGGTTATACGGTAAGATACAGATAAAGTAACATACATATTAAGTGCATTGTTCGGTGCATTCGATGCATCTGAATTAAATTCCCTCTGAGGATTAACATTTTGGATTTTTGTCCCGGTTATGACCTCTGAGCACCGTGTCTTTGTCACGACTCAGCCACTGATCCAACAGCAGTGCTTGAAATCTGGACCTCTGCAGCGCAGCAAATCAAACTCTGCTGTTCTTCCAAGTTTTCATAAAAGCTGACTTCACAGGACAGCTGGTCACCTTACCTTTCAGACTAGAATGAACAGAGATTCGTCTGGCGCAGAATCTCTGATAGTTGCCATCGAAGCTAAAGAAGAAAAAAAAAACTCACTTCAGTCTTGGTACGGAGCCTGAGGCTGTTCAGTATGTCTTCAACCTTCAACCTTCCAGTCTTATCTGCTATTCCGGTGGATTCAGTCCTTGCCCACGCATTTCTCTTTCAACTCAGTGTGAGTTTCAGTTTACGATCACCCTAACTCAAACTCTGTTAGTCTGCTTATTGTTATTATTATTGCTATGTACCGTCAGTATTGTTTGTCTTTGCACTGTCTCTTGTTCTTGCACTGTTGGCACTGCTTATCTGCACCGCTTGCACTCTTGGTATTGTCTGCATATGCTTGCACACAAACACTTTATGCTCCTTGTGTCGTACTCAGTCCTATGTCTCCATGGTAGAATGGAAGTAACGTCCTCTCATCTTACTATGCATTGCACCTGCTATATATGGTTGAAATGACAATAACAAAACTCTTTTACCTTTGGCTTTTGCATTTATTCCTCCAAAGTTTGCCTGTAAATGACCACACTGACCAAATATTCCAAGACAGAATAAAAAGTTGGAAAACCTCCCGAAACCAGACACTATAGTTACAACCCCTTGTTTGTCATTATCAGGCAAATCTGAACACAACATGAGAAAAAACACAATAACAGACATCTTTTCTTCTTCCTGACTACTAATGTTAATGTTCAGAGTATATAAAATGACTGCATCAGTGTGGGGAATAAACAATGTTGAAAATACAATGTTGGCCCATTTTCCTGCTGTTGTGCAAACACTCCCCATTCAAACCGATGTGTCGGCTGTGTGCCAGCTTGTAAGGGTTAGCTGTAAAGCTGTAAAGTGAACTCAGTATTATCTGCAACTTAGAAGTCTCCTCTGTTGCATTCTGTGAGCAGGGACGAACTGAGAATAAAAATAAGCCTTGAACTTTTGACTCACACCAACTTCTCTGGGCTCAGCTGCAGGTACCCACCCTTTTAGCCCATGCTGGAACAAGGAACGTGATGAGAATGATGTGGCACAAAAACCTTAAGGTGGCTTTTTTGTTGTGCGATGGTACAATGATTATTTACAGTGCCAAATCAGATTTAGATCAAATGAAACCTAGTGAAGTTGAATACGGAAAATCTGTTCACACATTTTGTTTCTGCTTGGGCTACTTCTGCTGCCATGTTTCCTTTATCACTATCATCTGCTTTCCCAAGATGTCAAAATCATTTTCAATTTCAACTTCACTGTAATCCAATTAACCTAATCTTAAAATCTTAGTTGAAATACTGTCACTCTGCTTTTAAGACCGCCTGTGGTGCAGCCATCCTCCTCCCCATCTCCACCTCAGGGGTCTCTAGACTCCTTGGATCATCCGGGACGTTTCTTCTTACAAATTCTTTCCTATTTCAGTAAATGTGGCTCTTTATTTCCAATTGTGCTTGACAAAATACCAGCAATTCTTTTATACCCCGATCAGCCAACACATTATGACAGGAGAAGTAAATAACATCGACCATCTTGTGACAATTCAGTGTTTTGCTGGGAAACGTTTGGATCTGGCATTCATTGGTGTGGATGTTACTTAGACATGTAGCACCCACCTAGACCAGACC
>JASGAT010394296.1:0-15875 GCA_030220025.1 Chelon auratus | reverse complement strand
AGTTAGATGAGAATAGGGATACTACTTTGATGTCAGCAGGGTAAATGATGCTACAATCAGCAGCAAGTTAGCTATGACTTTAAAATGCTATAAAAAAAATGTAATTAAAAGCATCATTAATGACAAATAACTACCTTGTTGCCCCTCTAGAGTTAAAAATGTCACAAAAAAAACCCCAAAAAAACTTGACTATTCCTTGATCAGGAAACTATTCCGGCTGTTGACACTGAGGTTCCCAGGTAAGTAGCAGAGACTTGAAGAAGTCTCTGTCCGGTCAAGTGTCAAGATAACTATTATAGTACTGTATGGAAAATAGAAAGATAAGTAAATAAGCATATTTCTCAAAAATACTAAATCTTTGTTCTCAAAACAACCTCATCTCATTGCAGCGCTGATTCCACAAGACATTAAAATGTTGACGACTTTCTTTTGAGATTCTAGTCTATGTTGACATGACTGAACGTAATGTAATTTGTCAGTTTCACATTCATGTTGCAAAAATGACATCCCAAAAGTGTTTTGCTTTGCGACATGGTTCATTATCCTGATGGAAGTAGCAATTGAGTAAAGTGTCTTCATAAAGGGAAGCGCACAGACAGAAACAATACTCCAGCCCATTCAGACCATGATTGATTATATATGAAGGAGCCCAAGGCACCACCCATCAGTCCGTTGATGCTAAATTCTGAGACCAACATTTGCATGTTTCAGCAGAAATCGAGAGTCATCAGACCAGTTTTCATCAGTCCAGTTTTGGTAAGCCTGTGCCCACTGTAGCTTAAGCTCAGATTTCAGGGTGTTTCTGTTCACTGGATGCAGTTCTAAGAAATACCCAAAACCAGCTGTCATGCTATGGTCCCTAGGGCTGTGTATCGCTACTAATTTACTGAGACATATTTTAGTTAGAAAACAAATAGTTTGGGAGATTTAAGGTGTTTCTAAAATATTTTACCTCTGGTTAGCACATCTTTGTGTTTGTCCAGCTCTTCTGTCCTCATACTTTTTAAATTCAAAATCTTGCCTTCTCTCAGCCTTCATGCTTGACGGTGCTCTCTGAGTTGTAGCTTCTGTCATGTTTTGGATCTGCCTCACACATGGACTAATCTCATCGCACATCCTCAAGAGACTAGTCATGCCAAACCAGTCTTGCAAGTCTGAAGCAAGATTTCAAATGAGAGGATGTACTAAAGGGAATATATTTGAAAAAAATAAATAAATAATCAATACAAAGATTTTATGAATTGGACCTTTCAAAGGAAGAATGGGAAAATCCACTTTTTTTAAACCCAGCTCTAATGGTCACTGAGATCACATTTTAGCCCATTATGATGTTTGATGTGGACATTACCTGAAGCTCCCAACATGTATCTGCACGTTTGTATGCACTACTGCTGTATAACTGGCTGATTGGATAAGCATGAATAAGCATGTGTTACTATTAAAGTTATTGACTGTACAGCATATTATTTGGAAATTAGTCAAATTAATACTTGCGGTTGCCCCTGTAGCCCAGCTGCAATTATAATCATTCTTATATTATTATTATAATTATGAATAAACTGGCTAATAGTTGATCAATGTAAATGACATTTAGTTGCAACACAACCGGATCTAACAAATGCTAGACTTCAAAATGTAGTTACCAACAGCGACCCACTCCTACCACCTCACCTCTCCAACAACAGGGTCCTGCTCTCCTAGTCCCACAATAATGATGCAGTCAGCCTGACGAATACACCGCTGTGTCCATGGGGTCAGTGTGTAGTCAGTCTGGTAAAGAACTATTCGATGGATATCTTCTTGTTGGCCCAGCCAGCTGGACAGGCGGTACTCATGGACACTTAAAGAGAAAGAAGTCCATTAATGACAAGCAGCATTATACAGCTGGCAGCATACGGTAGATCCATCGTACTGTTGTGCCAATAAAACATACTTGAAGTGAATTTTAAGAGGTGTTAGAGAATTGGAAAGAATCATCAAACAGCAGTATGATAGAGAAAAGATGTTCATTATGTTTGGAGTATGCCGATGAGAACAAAAATGCAACCAACAGCTGTCAGAATATGTTCAGTCACAAAACCTACCTGTCTAGAGCTGCAGCTCCGAGGCGCTGTTTGATAATATCACTGGTCAGC
Organism: Chelon auratus; assembly: GCA_030220025.1. NCBI lineage: Eukaryota > Metazoa > Chordata > Actinopteri > Mugiliformes > Mugilidae > Chelon > Chelon auratus. The sequence goes on along the minus strand of JASGAT010394296.1, from coordinate 13,740 downwards.
AGAAGAGTGGGACCTGTAGGTAACCAGATCACACTCATAGTTGATGTATGCTCGGAGCGCTTGCTACATCCATGTGACATAGACATCTGGGATAGTTGTTTCAAAATAATCTCAAAGCCATTTGATTATTCAGGAGCATTTCAGACCATTTTGAGCCAGACATGCACCGACCACTTTGTTTAGAATTGGGGAAAAAAGCCTTAAATCCCCACAACGCGTCTTCGCTCCATGGGTGACAGGGCCTTCAGTGTGGCAGGTCCTAAACTGTGGAATGACCTGCCACTCGTGATGCGCCAATATACATGTATGTCCACTTTTAAAACTCAATTAAAAACACATCTTTTTAGCTTAGCGTACCTGTCAGCCCCCTGATCTCTACTTGCACCGCCTCTTTTATTTTATTTTATTTTCCCTGTTTTTATCTGTCCTCGCTTTGTGCTCAGTGTACTGTTGTGTGTGTCTGGGGATGTTTTGTGTCTGGGGGTGTTTTGTGTTTTGTGTTCCTTGCCTATACCTACTTTGTACAGTGTCCTTGGGTACCTTGAAAGGCGCTTCTCTAAATAAAATGTATTATTATTATTATAATTATTAAATCAAAATGTTAAAATAAAACAAGTGCCAATTTTAAAACAGAGGTACATTACTTAACGATTTCAGCAATTTGTATATTACCTGAAACACAATAATACCAAGTAAGGCCTCTCTCTTACCTTGTAGTACATCTTCCCTCATGCCTTGTAGTAAAAAACTAATTCCTTATAAGTGGTGCTTATAGTTATTAGTGTCTTATTTGGCTGGGACCAAAATTCAGATCAATCCAGATTAAGAAGTATATTTCAGCAGAGAGTAATAATAATGTTGTATCACCAGACAAACATGTTATATCTAAGTGTGTCTCTATGCCTGTGACATGACTGTATCTCAGGCAGTGGCAGTGTGGTAGCCACATGTTATCAAGGTCTTCCAGGACCTTTAATGTCCTCAACACTGAATTCTGTGTAGAGGAAAGAAGAAGTAAGACAATAGGTAAAATTAAACTCCTGTGTCTTTTTTTTTGTTTTCTTACCTATAGCGAGGAGTGCATGCTGCAGCTCCAGGGTGAAGGCAGTCAAAGGTACATCTTCTGACACAGGCAGGACTGTCACAGTGGAGAGGTTGGAGGCTTGGTTTCCTGCATCCCACTTACTTCCTGGAGTATGGAGGGCCAAACTGCGGGCTGTGGACGTGTTACAGGTTGGTAAATAACTGTAACAGCGGAGTTAAACACCAAAACCAGTGGAACATACTAAAGCAACCTTGGATATCAGCGAGATGCAGCATACATGAAGATGTGTTGTGACAGGATAAGCCAATATCAAACAGTATTGACACTGAACATGCAGATGCACTCACTTGTCAGAGGACCATTGACCTGCTGGAGGATCTTCTGTCCAAGTAAGTGGATCAACCTGGTGACAACCTGAGGCACACAAATTTTAAATAGTCTGATACTTGGAGTCGGTGTGTCCTTGGCATGTACACAGCAATGCTTCTTTAAAATGTTATATTTTATATTTTTCACATCAGATGAATTTGAGTCCTACCTGTGGGAACTTCCTCTTGATAGAGCTGAGGGCTCCTTCTGGTAGTTTGGCCAGCTCAGAGTCTCGTACAGCGTGAACTGTGGTGGCTCTGTTCTGGTGAGTCAGGGCCTCCACCTGCAGAGAAATGAGTAGCACATTACACGGTTAATGTTGTAAGAAAACAAAAAGGTCGTTATTTAGTGTTAACAAACCCATATCATTCTTAAACTTACATAAACATAATACCACCAAATAAAGGTTCCCATTTAAGATACTTAAACAGATACCTCACTTACACAGACACGCAAATATGTATGCATTTAGTTTTGAAATCTAATTTAATAGTCTGTTTAGGAGCCTTGTATTGTTTCAGAGTTAACAAGTTAAAAAAGAAGAAGCTATAAATAAGATCGCTCATCTCATCACCCAGAGATGACGTCAACACAGAGGTGCTAAATATGTCTCAGATGTTAGCCACCTCTATAATAATCTTACTTCCACTATCACAGAAGCTGCAGTGACAGCTTTCCTCCTCCAGGTAACAGTAACCATAGTATCCATCAGCCCAGGTATTATTAGAAGCACTGAGGCAGGGACCAGCCAATGGGAAAGTAGGTGAGTGAAACAGAGTCACTTTGATTTACAAAGGTTGTTGAGATAAAAATTAAAATATTCACTTTTTTTATTTTAAACCATCAAGGAAATACAGCACATAACTGTACGAACATTATGTGCACTCATATATATATACATAATAATCTAAAACATATATATTTTAGATTATTATCCATTGCACAATACGTGTGGGGCTTTCAGCAACAACAAGAAAGGGAGTCAAAAGCTATGGCCTACACAAAGGCGTTGCCTTTTTTTATTTATTTTTGTTGAATTTGCTGCGCTTTTCATGAAATTCACTGATAACACTTCTTCTTTTAGCACTTCAAACTGTTGTGTAGTTCTACATGTCAACATTTTTACAGTCTGGACTGCAAGTATTTTCATTTCAATTTCATCTGCAGCTAGAGTTTGGTAACTTTATCCTTGTAAATATTTATAAGATGTACTTGAGTCTTTATTTACTGGCAGCCTGCTCGTCAACCAATACACATGTACACTAAGTGTGCTATGAATGTGAGGATTAATACTCTTAGTAAATACTTTTCCTCATGCATATTTAAATCTGTAAATTTTTGATGGACTTTCTAAATAAGGATTAACTGTTGTGAGTTTTTGGACAGTTATTAATATTTATGAACACAAGTAAAAAGAATCCTGCAGCCATAGTGTGTGTATATAGTTTTCCACCTGTATTTCAATCTGCCTTCCCTCTTACTGTCATGGTCCTTACCACTCCAATTAGGTCACCACGTCCATACTCTCCAATCAGCTCCTTTTTGCCATCTTCTTTCATGATTACAGAGCGCAGTCGACCACTGAGCACTATGAAAGTACTGTCTGATTTCTCTCCTTGCCTGGAAAGTAGACAGACAACTTTAGTTGACTGCAACACATATGTCTCAGATTTAAGAAGTTTATTTGCATCTGATACTTTAACTTGAATACACTGTGATCTATCGAAGAACTAGAATAATACCTGTAAACAGCCCTGCCAGCTTCCACAGCCATCCAGTCGAGAGCAAAGTCTACTTGTCTGACAAAAGATGACATCCTCCTCACCACCGTGTGAGCAACATTCAGCACTACTTTTGGCTCCGCTCGCATTATCCTGAGCAATCGACAAAAAAACGAACATTACAGATTGTTCTCTTTGTTCAGTGAAAGTACTCGTATGTTGAGTACACATGCATGAGTGTGTGGATGTGTCCATGTGACTGACTCATAGAAGTGGGTTTTGGAAATGGAGAGGAAGCTGCAGTCTCGCTGGGCTCGAACAGTGAATATGAGGGGTTCTCCGGTCAGGACAGCAAGTTGACCAACAAGCTCCCCGGGATGCGTGACAAACAGACGCGACTCTTCTTCGCGGTCAATCATCCGCTGGTAAACATGGAGGAGACCGGAAATCACGAACTGGATGCTCACCTCCTGAAACACCAAAAGGAGAGAAATGGGAGAATAGCACAAAATTAGTGCACTTATTTTCCTTATTGAGAGAAGTCACCACGATGCAAGTTGAATACCTTGATGAGCATCACCTTTTCTTCTTCTCTTGCTCATGAATCAGGATGGTCAAATAGTCAAGTCAAATTACTCGTTCTTTTTAACTATTAAGTCACACTCCACATTTTCTCTGATTGTGTACAGCTCCCTGCAGCACCTCTACACTCTCCAATGGAGGTGCTAAATATTTTGAGACCAGCTGGACTAAAGCATATCGAATACGGGAATAAAGATGAGAAAAAAAAACGAGCACTTCACATAAGCTTACAGAAACTGAGAAAGGAAAGCGTGACATGCTTGCAAGTTGTTGTTCTAACCTGGTCTCCCTGACGAGCTACCACAGACCCGGCTTTGACTTGGTGAAGGGTCACCCTGCCCTCAAGGAGATTGGGGTCCTGAAACAGGGAAATAAAAAGCAGTGAATATCTGCTTAACACAACATCATAAAAAGATAAGCTCTCCCATTAGACCTGACGCACTGTAATCTCACAATTACGTGACCCCTGACGTATTTACACCAGCTGTTTTGTTTGATCAACCTCTCACCTGTAGCTGGATGATTCCCTGCAGGTCCTTCTTAGCAGCCTGGAAGATTGAGCTGCTCTTACTGAGGTGGATGGCATCAGACTGCCCTCCACTGTCTGTATAGTGAAATACTTCAGATGGTGTGTGCTGCATTGTCACACTCTTCTTCAAATTGGACTAAAGAGGCAGGCACAAGAGAATGATTGATGAGGAATCACCAGATAAGCAGCAACATGGGATGAAGTATATTTTAGGATTTGGTGTTACATTTACAGAAAGTACCGTACTTTGTGAGTGACGGGACTGGGTGGAGCCTCCTCTATAGTAACTCGAGCTCGTTCACAAACCATGTTCAAGTCGTTACCTGCAAGTCAGGATGGAAGGATGAGGATTATGAGTTCAGGTATCTCTGTGTATGCCCTTGTTTTCAGATCAGTGACTGTGATATGTCTATGCAGGAAATTAATACAGGCATATGCCATTTGGTGATCGCTTATGTCCAAGACGGTGACCCACCTGCGCTGTCGGTGGGCATTGAGATGGATCGCAGCCTCCTGTAGCTGTTTGAAGGGCTGTCCTTTACGCCATCTGTTTAATGTACAGTGAAGTGCCAGCACTGGATCAGTTTCAGAACAACACAAAGTAAAATTTGAAACGTGTTTGTTCGGGATTATGTGCGTATGTGTGTGTGTGAGGGTTTGACCTGTCTCTGCAGGAATCTCGACGGGTAGCTCATCCTGGAAGTGGAGACGACGAGTCATCTTTCCAGAAATTGCCTCTCCCACCACATTGTTTATATTGGTCAAGGGTACTGCCTGACTTTCCTGTCAATCAAGAAAAAGGCAAAGATATAATTCACATTTCAGTTTAAGCCTTTATTTGGTTGTGGGCAAGCATCTAAGAAAAAAGGCAGCACCATATCAGGTGCAGCACATTTTATTTTTTTAGGGCACTCAGGAATTAAATGTTGTAAGCAGGCAGAGCTCCATGTACAAGATACTTATTCTGAGAAAAAAAATGAAAATAGCTAGCTAGATAGCATTCATAGATAAATTAAATAGCTTCTAAAATCTCAGTGGCTTGTTTAATGAGGAAATAGTTTCTCTTCATCCGTGTTTCACCGGTTAGAGGGAACGCATTACTGGCTGGTGGCATCACTGATGGATGTCCCTTCCTAATAGTGTATAATTATTGTTTGTGTCAGCTGCACATTCATGGTGCAAAAATGACATCCCAAAAGTGTTTTGCTTTGTGACATGGTTCATTATCCTGATGGAAGTAGCAATTGAGTAAAGTGTCTTCATAAAATACACAGTACACAGACTCATTATATGTTATATGTGAGGCTATTTGGATAATTATATAATTACTGAAATAAAATGAAAATATCTTTTGGCAAAATAAAGGTATTTTTGATAATCACAAAATCAGAGGCAAGCCAGGTGTAAAGGTTACTGTCTTCCCCGGTTCTGTGGAAGCATTACAGTCATTTTTATTCATTTTCACTGAGCTTCATTAAGGACCAAGTTATGATGCTGTGCTTAATGTTGTGTGAAATTAGCTTGCGCGTGCGTGGCGAGTGTGTATGTGCCTTTCGGTGCTTGTTTGTGTACAATTTCATCCAAAGTTGTGTTTGGGCATTCAGTGTGAGCTTCTGTGCGTGACACACAAACACACTAATTAATTCCCCTCCTACCGGATTGAACAGCTCAGTCGTTAGGCCCAGATAGTTATGTAATGCCAAAAAGGTGACTCTTTGAAGGCGCACCATGATTATCTGCAACACAAAATCAAACACTGAAGTAAACAGAGCGGAACATATTGTAAATTAGGTGGTAGTTACATCCAAATTAGATGAGAAATATTGTGTTTTACTTAATTCCAGGAAGAGGAAACACAAACACTACACACTGCATTTGACATTGGACAGTCTGTTACCTGAATGACGCGCACAAGTGTCTCTGGGTATTTCCTGAACACCGACTCAAAAGCCGACGCAGGTAAACGCAAGATGGTGGCGCGAGTTGCAGCCCGTGCTGATACAGTTTTATATGGAGCTGGATAACCCTGGCAAAACGGTAGATAAAATATACTTGTGAAAGACTGAGGGCATAGTCACAAAAATCTCATCTACAGTTTTGATTTCAGTGTGGAAAGCCATCTAATTAGAACTGGTCAAGAAATAATTAAATGGACTTAATTAAGATGCCACAAAAATGTTATTTTCAAATTGTGATTTGCTCCCATTTCTCACATCTTTCCAAGGTTACATGACTTTTGTTTGTTTTAATGAGTACATCTGTTATAAATGATAGCAATCTCAGTGTCTGTAGAAAAATATGCAGCTGTAATTTAATGAAGTTTAACTGACGACTAAAACAGAAGGAAATTGAACTAAATAAATAAATGTACCAATTGACACAGAGGCACATCAGGTAATGAATAAACAAACTGAAGTGTCAGGGAAAATGAGGGAGAATAAATAGGACCTCACAGTGATAATGTCCAAAATACTGAGCAGGCTGTGGACACTGTCTCCTGGGAGCACGTCCTTCACCACTGGCTCTGTGCCATCCTGTAAAAAACAAACAAACAAAAAAAACAAACAAGAAAATTTTAAACCAGTTGAATAATAGGATTTGAAAAGGAAATAAAAAGGGGAGGTTAAGTAAGTGTACTACAAAATTCAACTCCACTCACTTTAAAAAAGATAAGCTGCATTACTGCCCTCTGGTGTTCATATCATTTCATTTGCCATTTACAAGGGTACTGGAAGGTAGAGGAGCCTGAAGCTGTCAATCTGCCCTTCTGTCACACTTCATTAAAATTACATTTCACTGTGTCAGTGACCCATGTCACAACTGATACTCTTGTACATAAACAACAGATGACATGGGGATACGATGTGATCCCACCTACAATATGAAAAGTGCAAAATGACAAAAATACTTGGCTGTCTAATTTTGAAGCTCATTCAGATTCTGGATTAGTCTGAAAAAATGGTCGACCGAAGCTCATTCCATTCACATACGTTCTCTTGAATGCAGAGCTCAAGACGCCCGTCCTGGACCACATAGATGCTGTCATCATCATCTCCTGGTCTGAACAGGTTTTCACCTTCCTGCAGCTCAATAAACACCATGTGGCGACACAGCTCCAGAAACAGAGGCTTCTCGAAATGACCCAAGACCCTACAACAGAGATGCAGATCACAAACATTATAAAAGAAAACAGTAGAAGAAGATAAATCTGTATGAAGAATTGTATATTTGTCTACCTGACATTTTTCAGCATGTAGAGGACCTCAGAGGGCAGGTTTGAGCTCTGCACGTCAAACTCTGTTAGGTCAGCCTCCAGCAAGGATGGAGGGGGTTCCTTAGGCTGCAGGGTGGGAGGGTCTTTACGGATCCTCAGAATTCTGTTGTCACAAATTTTAAATCAATATAAAGCAAGACACAAAACAAACTTTAAAATCATTAAGCAGTTGTTAGTGGTGCATACTTGCGAGCTATGCTCAAAACTTTGGTTCTTTTGCGAATGCGCTGTGGCTGCTTTGATACTGATGTAGATGTGGGAGGAGGAATTGCAGACAGTGTCTGGACCTTAGGAAAGCAAAACATATTAAATATTATGTTTAATTCAGAATACACTCAACAGTTCATTTGGTACACTACTGCTTATAAATACATTCTAATATCATAGTCTTACTCTAAGTGTTAGCTTCAATAGGTTATGGTGGTTGTTTAAAATAACAGAGCTGTTGAATCCATAAGCTAAATTACTTAAGTATGTTTCATTAAGAAAAAAAAAATAGATACAAACATGTCTTTGGGGGAAATATTAGATTTTGTTTGAGGCAGAGAAAATGTCGAAACGTATACAGCAAAACGAAATATTTCAGAAAAACTAACTAAACTAACTAACTAACTATTAAACTAACAAACTTCATTTATAATACTTTTATAAATCTGCCAGACTCCAAATGTTTGCGTATGAGAAATAAAAACAAAGAAAACCTTTCGCATTATCTTCCTTCCATAGAAGAGCACTTTATCACGTTTTCTGAAGCGATAATGAGGCACGCCGGGCTGTTGTTCACCTTGTTGGAGAATTAAAAAAATAACAGACACATACATTTATGTTAATATGACATTCTGAAGAAAATCTAAATGGAAACTATAGCTCCCCCTAAGTGTACTGTCATCTCTGGTACACAAACCCACGGAAAATGTGTATTGCTCAATAAATATGATGGCTCAAGAAAGGATTAAAGGACTCACGAGAAAGTTTGAATCTCCTGTACAGGAAGAGCACCACAATCCCAATCAGTGAGACGGCAACTGCAGCTCCAATCAGTACACCTGTGAGCTAGTGGACAGACGAGCAATGCACCAATAGTATGGTCAAACACAAATATAACTAAATTAAATTAAAAGGTCATACCCCCATGGAATATGATAACATGGCATTAAGGTCATTGTCTTATTTATTTCTTACCATGGTGTTCTGCATCCTCTCCTCCATGAACTTTTGCACTCTTGCGCTGAATTCATTTTTGCTGTTCATCAGCACCTAAACAAAAGTTAGGTGAGCAGACTTAAACGCGTACAATCAATACAAGTATAACACTGAAAGCTGTGCCTGTGAAATTGTCACAGTTCAGATCAAGCCACCACTTGCTAGGCATATTGGTTCACGCATGTTTTAAAAGAAATTGTTGTGCTTACTGAACCAGTCCATCTGCACAAGTCTCCATCGGTTCCATCATCCTGACACTCCATCCTGTAACACAATAATCTCTATAAATGATACCTCTAGGAGCCAAATATAAAGCGTAACGTTTGGGTGTAAAACAGTAGCGTTATCTAAAAGGAGGTCAAGTGTCCTAAAGGGATCACGAGTTGCTGGAAAAAGAAGAATGTATGTAAAAGAGGAACTGTACGTTAGCAGCAAACAGCGAGCCGTTCTCGTCTTTGTCTCCACTTTAAAATCCACCTTCATGACACAACGATTAACTTGAACGCCAGTATAATTGGCCAACAACAACGAAACTGGCGGCTAGTCTTGATTTTAAGTGGCCAACTCAATACTTTCTCAAAGGTATCTCGCTATATTCGACCGTTAGCTAATATAGCATTAGCTAGCAGCTGTCTGATTGAGGTTAGCCGTGTCACCAGTAATAATAGGCAACTAAAGGAAACCTCATATTAAAGCATTTTGAATTTATTTTGAAAACACGAGGCTTACCTTTAAGGGGCTTGTTGGCTGTTATTTCAAGCTAGTAACATCGTAGAACAAGACAATGGTGTCAAGTTAGCTAGTAGCTAACAAAGTTTTCTATTTGCTGTCACTTGCTTAGCTACGCCCTTGTCTGCTGTTGCCTTGGTACCGCTCAAGGCTCTTAACCAATCAGAAACGAACCCGGAACTGGTCTTCCTGTTTACATCTATGATCAAACGTTAGAGTCTTAGACCATTGATGAAGTGTAGTCTGTTTTCCTGTAGATATGCACTGACGTTACCTTAACCTGAAACAAAAAATAAACCTAACTCCAACTAGTACTTGTGATTATTAACATGGTCACAGCGTTTCATAAACCCTAACCACTTATCTCTGCTTACTCCAGAGCATTGTGTTTTATAGTTAGCCTACAGCTTCTACACTTCGTCACCCTGTTAAAATAATCGCCTAATTTTTTCAAGTTTTTCAGGAAACATAAAAAAAACTTCACCAAAAGTGTAGCATATGACATTTATTGATCATTTCACTCAAAAAGGATGTAACATGTAAGGATGGCTATTGGCATAGTAATAACACTGTGTGTAAATTATGTAACTTAAGAGAAATAAATGACTTTTATTTTTCAATTTTTTGAACGTGCCTTTGTGACTTAAGCAAGATATGGTAACACTTTATTTTGAAGGTGTCTACATAAGAGTCACACAAGCCTGTCATAAACATGACATGACAAGTATCATGAGCATTAATGTTACTTCAAAGTGTCATTAATGTTCATGACACGTCCCATGTCATGTTTATGACACGCTCATGTCACTCTTATGTAGACACCTTGGAGTAAAGTGTTACCAATATTAGTGTCAACAATAAAACACTGATAAACTAAACTGATAACTAAACAATCTCCCTCTAGCTCTTCTTTGTTAGGTTCTTATCTGATCCCTATGAATGTGGTAAATTGTCAAGGAAGTGATGACACTCCACGGGTATGACATGTTTCATTGACTGGAGGTCCTGGAACTTCCTCTCCTACGTTGAAACATTCTGGTCCATTTCATTGGCTCATTTGGCACCTGTACCCTCTGAGGCAGTTCTTCCCACACAGAGTCCTCCTCAAAGGACAGCTTGAAATGGACTTTGCCTTCACTGCTAAACTGAAGAGCCCGCAAGTGATGCACAGTCGGATCTGCAGGTTTTTTGCCTGGTCTGATGCTTGTGAAGTAAGATACATTCATTTTCAGGAACTCACCATGCTTGAGCACCTTCACATGGTAAGGTGATGGCCTGATTCTTGCAGTCTGGAGTATGATGACATAGTCTCTCTGTCTGAAGATATCTGTAACCATTTTGCGTTCAATAGTACTATGCATGCTGTCACACTCCATCTGCGTGTGCCCGGCAACAAGGTATTTCTGTGTTATTAGTATCCCATATTTCCTTGCAAGCTCAGAGAATGCATTTGCCACACATGCATTGCGGTTCTGATAACCACAGCCGTCGCTCCACACTATGATTTCCTTGAGTTATGGATGGTCTTTGATAACACCTTCAAAATGGCGGTATTGAAGGTGTGCAAATACCTCACTGCTCAAATCGCCCTCTGATTCGTCCCAAATGTAGCAGTATCCTTCCTTTGATCTCAAGTCGAAGAGGGTGAAGCAGAGCTTCTTGGTATAGGCCAGGGGTGTCAAACTGATCCGTGAAAGGGCCACTGTGGTTGCAGGTTTTCATTCCAACCATGCAGCACCCATGCAGTGGGTGTGGCTGGCAAGTTTTTGTTCCAATCAAGCAAGAGGACACTAGAAGTGACTGTGCGAAGGCAGTTCAGTTGATTGATTAAGCCAAGTCAGGTGTGCTGCTGCATGGTTAGAATGAAAACCTGCAGCCACAGTGGCCCTTTCGCGGATCAGTTTGACACATGTGCTATAGGCGAACTAGGCGAATGCTTAGGGCCCCCAAGCCACCAGGGGGCCCCAAAGCTGCATGTTCATCCTCATCTGAGAATTAAAATGTCCTGCCTTTATCTGTAGCTATCTCTGTGTTTGTTACATCCTTTATATGCTTCAAAATAAACGTAGGTCGGGACATAAATAAAATAAACTGCAATGTTAAGCTGTGGTTGGTGTTTTTGTGGCAATATTGCGTCACATTCGTTGGACCCATTGACTGTATTGGACCGCACTGTCGCAAAGTGAGTGACCTAGCGGGCCGCCGACAGGTGTGGTGGGCATGATTGACAGCTACTCATCGTTCCCGTTAACGAGAATATTAAACAAAACAAATACAGTAATGGCATCAAAAAGAAGTTATCTCAGTATCACGGAAAATGAAAGAAAAAGAAAATGGAGGAAGAAAAACGGTCAAAAGATAAAGGTAAGGCATTTGTTGGTGGCGTGGGCTGGATAGGTGGAGGTGAAACGCCGTTTAGGAGGTTTGTTTATTTGTCCTGCTAACCAGCTAGCTAGCCCTGGGTAAATGTAGCTGGCTAGGATTTGTTCGTCATGAACTCAGCTTTGGCGTTTGCTTCATGAAAGTTGGCTAATATAAAATGAATATGTCTCATGTGAATGGACAGTCTGTCCTGCTATGGTCATAACTGCCTGACTCCAGACCCGTATATATCATTATTATTATTATTTTTGTCAGGGCCGTTTCTAGCTTCGTGGGGGCCCTTCCTAACCCTAAGATGGATTCAAGGAGTTTTATTGTTATTACACAGGTACATGAGGTGGAACGAAATTAGTTACCCTGGTCCCTGTGCAAGCCAAAGCAGAAACGGTAAAAGTAAGTGTATAAAAATAAAATAAAAATTAGCTAACTGAGTATAAAAAATAAGCAAGTAAGTAATATAAATATAGAACGTGACAGTTGTGCACTTCTGGAGTCTGTGCAAAACGACTGCTTTCAGTGCAAAATGTATCTGTGGTTGGTTGGTCTGTCAGTGTCAGTGGTCTCTCAGATATTTGACACTTAACATTATTTTAGCATTACTTAGGATTCATTTTCAAGTTTAGTGTGTATTATATAGGCCTCTAATTAGAAGTGTGCTACTGTTTTATAATTTAAATAAATATTTTAAAGGTTTGTCTTTTAAGTGATTTATAAATATGAGGTGTTGTGTTTATTTTAGACTACTGTGTCAATGGATCATTCATCTTAGTTTTATTTCTTTCACTAATCCTATGTGTGAATTAATGCAGACAACTGTTAAAAGTGACAACTTTGTAATTGGGTACGCTGTACATCACAATGTTTAATATAAAAACTGATTTATTTTAATTTTCTGTATTACAGCAACATCACTGCAATTATAAAATAGGAATATGTGCTAATGATCCATTTTGCTCGATAACCTAAGGAACCTTGTCTTTGCAGGAGCAATTCTAAAATATTTTGGAGCTCCAGAGGTTGAGCCAGAGGGATCTTCTGAACCTCCTGACCAGGAAGCTCCAGGACCATCACATAAACACATAAACTGTCTTTCTTCTGTCTGTACCTGGCTGGCCTTAGGCAGATGGGTCCCTCCATATGAGCTGGGTTCTGCTCGAGGTTTCTTCCTGTTAAAGGGGAGTTTTTGCTTGCCACCGTCACCTTCAGGCTTGCTCTGGGGGTTTCAGGCCGGGTTTTGTAAAGCGTCTTGAGACGATTTGTATTGACGCTATATAAATACAGTAAAACTGAACTGAATTGAATTGAATTATTACTTTGATTAAGTATATCAGGTGTTGTGCTGATAAGTGACTGTGATGTTAAATCAGCATTATGTTTAGTGTTGTTTTGTTTTAATTGACTCCAGTAGTGCACAGTTGTCACTTTCTATATTTATTTTACTTACTTGCTTATTTTTTATACTCAGCTAATTTTATTCTGTTTTTATACTTTTACTTTTACTGTTTCTGCTTTGGCTTGCACCGGGACCAGGGTAACTAATTTTGTTTCACCTCATGTACCAACATGTGTGTAATGACAATAAAACTCCTTGAATCCATCTAAGGGTTAGGAATCTCTTCATCATAGTTTGACAATCAATCAATCAATCAATATTTATTTGTATAGCACCTTCCAGCACCCAATGGTGCACAAGGTGCTTTCCAGGGTAAAAACAAGAACAAAAGCAATACTACTGAAACAAAATTAAAACACGACTGTAACATAAAGGAGCAACAGTCCCAGTTAGTGGCTATGTGTGAAATGCCCGCCTGAATAAATATGTCTTTAACTCTGACCTAAAAGTTGTGAGCTCGGTGGCAGATTGAATATGAGTTGGGAGAGCGTTCCACAGTTAAGGGCCTAAGAC
>JASGAT010394295.1:2519-17223 GCA_030220025.1 Chelon auratus | reverse complement strand
TGTTATAATAAACACATGGGTAGGGTTGAGAATTGGTCATGGTTAAAAAAAAAAAAAAGAAAAAAAGAAAAAAAATTCTCTGTTACACAGGAACAGCAGGAAGAGTTACATTAGGACAGATTTGTGACATCTGAAAGCAGTATCACCGCACCAGAACACTGCGCAACAAGACCACAAGACATGTGACTTATGAGTAAGGGACAACACTCTTGCCTTATCTTGGGCGGAAAATCTTTTTTTGACTACTACGTTACTGCTCCCTTTATCACTCCCTAAAGGCACCTGTGCTGAATCAAACCAACTCGAGGTTGATGTAGAAAACCACTGTGAGTGCAGAAGTAGATGACACAGATTGAGGACATTAGGTATGACAAATCAAAGTATAGAAATTCATGATAAACGTACAGATGTTCGGATATATAGCACACAAGGAAATTACACATTGCATTTTTCTTTAAAGGTCTGTGGCTGCCTAGAAGCAGTCAAAATGGAGAAGGTTTGGCACTTTAAGGCACGAAATCTGGCAACGAGGTCCTTTAAACTTTAGTTATTCCCTGCTTACCCCCTTTATTACACACAGCATATAATTTATAATCCAGTTCCCTTCTGGTACATGGGGATGTAAAGGTTAAACGTGATATTTGGAGTCCACCTGTCATAACCGCGGAATCAATCTCTTTAAAAGCCAAGGTTTCTTCACTATTGTAAACAGAGCATTTGGAAAGGTTAACGAGAGAAAAACAGTGGTGGCCTCAACTGTTCACTCAGTGCGCACACACACACACACACACACACACAAGCTCTCACAGGCAGCCTTGCAGATTACCTCAGGCCAGTCAATTCCGTAATGTCCTCCTTGGGAAGCCACTTGAGACCTCATTTGCATCTAATTTGAGTGGAGGAGTTTTTGGGGGGAGGCTTAACAGGCTTAACGAGGCTGGGCAAAATGAATTGGAAAACAGGGGCGGCTTTTCTCTCTCGGGTTCACTTCACACCTGCCCTACGGCTACTGCGCAGACACACTCACAAAAAAGGCACTCGCGCACCCCGGAGCGCTGATTTTTAGAGCTGCAAATTCCAAACTGTTTCCTCAAATGTTGTGAAATGTGATGGAATTAAAAGGCTGTAAACTCTAGAGGGAGCTTTCAGTTGTCTGAGCTGTAGTCAGTGGCGTTTTGTCTTAAAGTGTGTGTGCACATACGCATGTACGGCTGAGGTTGGAATGAGTTGGCTCTGTCAAGATTTATATGTGTGTATGATTGCGTCGTTATATGTGCAATATGTCAGAATGAGTAAGTATGTGTTGAATGGGCTCACTGCTGGAAGTGGCTGGCTGCCTGAGCCAACTTTACATAAATTTATTCTGATTTAAAACTAATTCTGAACTGCCTATTTTTCTCTTCCCTCACTAACGGCACCTTCAGGAAGTTTTGGCAAGTCTTTTCCAAGCAACACCTTCTCCGCTTTCTCTAGCCTCATCTGGCTTAGTCTCTCAGTCTTACTTTTTATTTCCTTCACCGACTCTTCCTCTTTTATCCCAACTCAGTTTCTCTCCAGCTTTTTCTCCCCATCCTTCTACCTTCCCCTTTTTTCCCTCTCTTATTAAGTTTCTCTTTTTTGACACTTTTTCCTTATTCCACCTTCTTTTTCTGATCCCTCTGCTTCTCCTGTGCTTCCTCCCGAGCTCCGCTACTCTTTCTCTGACCTCCAACACACACATGCTCGCACACCTTGGGTTTGCCAGCAGCATCCCTCCAGTAGAGTTTTCACAGCCCCCATTTCCCCTGGACGTGCCAACCTACCATAGAGCACACAACAGTGGGATCCTGCTGCTGCTATGTGTGCGCAAGCAAGCGTCAACGTGAGTGTGCGTGTTTCTGTGTGTAGAAAGGACACACAAGTTCCAACTCCCGTTCCTGGCTCTTATCAAAGCTTGGTGTTGATTGGTCAGTGCACGCTGTAACCACCACACCCTCAGCTATGAAACGGTATTTCATAGTGGGAGTGGAATTTTCTGGTGTGTGTGTGATCTTTGAATACTTTAGTTCTATCCTGTGCGCTAAGCAGCCCAACTAAATTGAGCTGTCAGAGTTCCAGTTCTCTAAATTAGGATTAATTTGACTTGATCAGGAACAAACTGTAAATGTGTTCACTTTAGTTTTCCCCAGCTACTTTCAGCTGTGACCTAAACATTCATTTGACGTCATTGCAACTAATGTTGGGTTGTATACAATTCTAGCCACACCCAAGAAGTCTGATGCTGGAAGTCCAAGATATAGTCTAACCATTTTGATAACTCTCACATGCTCTTCTAACCACGTTCTGCTGATACTTTGCCAGCTTTTGTGAGAACTAGGGAGACAATTATTTTGTTCAAACAGCATTTCTGCATATGTACACCACTTTGAGGAGAAGTTGAGTCTACACGCATGCTTTGTTAACTCTTGAATAAGCGCCACCATTCAGTGAAGAGTGGTCTTTACTGTTATCGTGGGTATGGTGGTGATGTAATACATCTGAGAAGCAGCTGAGTGTTATTGCTATAACAGACGAGTCTAAACTAAAAGTAAAAACCACAATGAGCTTGCTGTTCTCAAACTGCCTCTTAATGTCACGCCTATCATCTGGGGCCATCTTGTGGTAACCATTTTGTGCCTTTCCAACTATGTTTGATTCAGTTAGAGCAAGCCAAATGGCACAAGTGAGGGTAACCAATATTTAGGCTCCAGTTCTAGGTCAGTGGGTGATACTCTCTTCTGCAAGTTTCTCCAGTGTGTGGGCTGCTGACCTTTCTATATAATGACTTTTGGTCTGCCAACGAGGCAGCCAGCTGGCACTGACGGTGGGCACTGCCCTTCTGGGAAATGAAGAAAACTGGATGCTGTATTAAACATATACACATACTGTACTCTCTTGTTCTATATACACAAAAACCCATACACACAAACCGGCAGAGATGTCACACACTCACTGGAACAGTATGGAAAACCGGGCACATGAATGCACAGTTAAAACTTTTCTTGGATGTACACATAATGTACTGACATATCTTATGTCAAACCCCAATCCAGCCCAAATTGAATTTGTGCCATTTGTCTCTGTTGTACCCATCACACAAACAAATCAAATTAAGCTGCACCAAAGTAATTTCTGAAGTCTGTAAACATTGAGGAAAAGCCAGAAATGAGCGATCAGATGAGAAAACAGGTTGCAAACAAGCTTCACCGATGACACTCATTTGTTGAAGGAAACACCAGGAGATGAAAATGTACCTTAGATCCCACTTGAGTGAAACTGGGACCATAAAGAGGGTCTCTTGATGTGATGGATGTGAACAGTTTGGGAGTTGATTTCACAGTTTGCCTTCATTTCCCCTTCAAAGTTAAGTTTTTCTAACCCAGGGGTTGGTCTAACATATGTATGATTAACTGATGGCTTGTTGTCTTTGCTTTTTCTTTTGCAGTTCTACTGCATTACAAGACCTCTTTGACACGATTTGCATAGTGGTGCTATTATAGATAAGAGTGACGACTTCATGGAGACATAACAGGTCACTTAAACATATAGTTTTCTTCTCATCTTCAAACAACTCTTTGAAGTCCTACAGACCAGCTAAACTACCATCAGTGCTAATCCAAAAAAGGGGTTTTCACAAAAATGGTAAAAGAATACCCACACACGTGGAAAAGGTACAGAACATATTCTAGATGAAAATGCATACACATGAAGCATATAGGAGAATTTAGCATGCAGCCCTACACATACAGCGCACATAATTAGGCAAGAGCAGGCGCTCATACACCGCAGTCCACTCTTATGTCTTCACCGGATTAAACATGCAATTGGTTGTAGATGGAAAGTTTGACGTATAATGAGAGAGAGGGAGCCTGTGTCACATAGAAACAACCACGAGTCACGAATGACCTTCTGCGACTCTCTGCTGAAACAGAAGTCCTCAGATTGGAGGACTTCAGAATGTGTCACACCATAATGCCAGTATAAGTTTGTGTGTGCGAGTGTGTACTCGGTACTTGGAGCCGTTTGATGTTAACAAGCCATGCCACTGTTTTGTTGGCCCACTGTCACCAAAGCAACACGTTATTTCTGCAGGGACTTGATTTCCTCAGTGCGGGTTCCTATTTGCCCTCCTCTACACCTGTGTGTATAAAACATTTCTTTAATTTATTTGCGGCCGTGTGGTAGTGCATGCAGCACTGAGCGTGTGACTTGCAGCACAATTTTCCCTTTTCGGTTCACTGTTCAGCAAAGCTCGATGTGACAGACTGTTTATGTTAAGCTGGAAGCGTATGGACAAACTGATCACTGCACTCTGAATGTGCGTAAGTGTTTTCCTCTGTCTCTTTCAAATTGCGTCTCTACCCTTCACATTCTCTCTCAGTCTCTCATTCATCTTAATCTCTTTCATACTCTTATCCTCTCATTCACCCATTCTCATTTTTTTTTTTTCAAACTTGGCCCCCGTAGAGGAAGCAGCAGGCCTTGTTCTTGTCAAGTGGCCTCTCAGCAGCCAAATTACCCCTCCACCCCTTTCACTTACAGTACAGAAGCAGTAAATCTAGACAAAAGAAAAGCAGCCCTATAAAGTCCAACAAAGAAAAGAGCTAACCAAATACAGCACTGGTTTACAGCCCCTCTGGCTTGTGACTCTAAAAGAAAGGGATGCTCGCAGGCGTCTTCTCAATGTGGTCAAGCCCGCGTGGTTAACAATCAACGCCAAACTACGAATTTCCTGAGGTTGACTGACATTAATACTGAATAAAGACTGTGAGGGGTTGAGACAAAAAACTCCCCAGGTTGCTTTTTAAAAATATAAAATCAGTTGAAGATAATAAATGCAAACACTGGGACAAAAGCAGGACCAGACCAAGACCTGATAGAAGGATGAAGATGAATAAAAGAGGAGAGGAAAACTTGAGACAGCGTTGCAGACAAAGTTGGATGCGTTGCACACCATTCAGACATTATTCCCCTTTATGGAGTTAAAGCGAGTGTCCTTCAGTTTGCTGCAAGGAAAATATTTTGCTGACAAACGGCAGCGCCTTTACCTCCGGTGTCTCCAGTGTTCGTAGCTTTTGTATAATTACTCTTAACATTGTTAGCATTCTGAACATTGCACATGTCTAAAACAAGTCAGTAGCACATTTATCTGTACAGAAATAGATTTTTTTTTTTTTTTTTACTAAATGTGGTAAATATGTGGTGCGCAAAAGCTTTGAGATGCAAACTTGGCGACACAAGAGATAATCTCCAAGAGTGGGAAGGATTTCTCTTTCTGGTGGTAACGAGTGTTTGCTTACAGACGAGGGAATTCAAGGAAATATACCAACTGTGATACAGATGGAAAGAAATGCATCCTGTAAAAGTATAGATCACCATTTTTTTTTGATTAGTCATATAATATCTTGCACAGATTTTTGCTTCTGTCATTGCTCACCAACTCATTTATATCTTTTATAGTTCTTTCATCCTCAGCGACGATATCAGAATCTTTAAGGGCTGAGTCTTTCTATTAGTTTGAACTCGGCAAACTTTTAAAGAAATCTAATATGCTCCAAATCTGTTGCCACACAACAAATCTGGTGCTGACATTCTGAATGCTTTCACATCTCTGTGCTTGGCCTGAACACATTCAAAATGAAACCTCAAAGGACATAATCTTGGTGTCCCTAAAGGTAGCTTGTGTCTGCCATCGCTTGTTGCCTTTTGCCGTGTTTGACGTGAATGCCCAGAAACCTTTGAGTGATGATTGACGTGTATCCCAGAGAGCAACTCTGTAACAGGAAAGAGTTCACTACCTATTAGCATCACCAAGACAGAAATTCAAAACAGCAGTAAATGCTTGAACAGGAGACCAAAAGTTCCACAAAGCTCCCACATTTTCCAAAACTTGTACATTCTTGTGAACTTTTGCAAAATCTGCAAAATGGAACTTGGGATTGAACAAGTCATTGTTTTGAAAACTTTCCACAATTCCATTTATCAGTTGAATAATTTAAGTCGCACATGTCTTTTAACAGTAACTAAGATGTTGAGGTTTCTTCATGAAAGATGAGTTCTAGCAGTAGTAAACTAGTCACAAAAATATGTAAACTGCTACTTGAATTCAGTTTAAATATTTAATATTTCTGCCACCGGCCACCAGTTGAACATCCTGTTTCTAGTATCTTCTTGACACATCTCCACAATAGTTTAAGCAATGTTGTCACTTTGTCAAATCTATGAGCACATAGACATTAAATATACTAGTGCATGAAGTACTTGAAAAGTGAGTGCAGAAGAATTATATGCTTTAATTGGATTTCAGCTGCACTGCTTTGGCGTCTGTGTACTGCACTCTCCTTGGGTCCTGAAATAAGGCTTTCGTGTAATTGTTCTTCTACTTTTTAATCTTCAAGTCAACAGAGGTTATGATTACTGCGATTAAAAAAGTGTCAGTGGGTGTTACCAGATGTCATATGTAAACAGTTGAAGCGTATGGATTTCAGATATACCGAAGCCAATTTTGAAACAGCTTGATGCCTGGCCTGCGTCTGGTGACAGACTCACTCTAGAGTGTGGCGCTCAGAGGAAAAGGAAGAAGGCAATTAGGATTCCTTGCGTAACTCGGAGATTTGGAGAGCGAAATTGAGCATACCTATCTAAGAGAGAGGAGGATGGAGAACAAGAAAGGAGGAATGAGAAAATGAAGCACTACAAAAGCTTTGTAGAAAATAACCTGAGATTAACACAGGAAGTGAATGCATTTGGAAACAAAGCGTTGGATGGAGCACAACAAATAAGGATGGAAAGAAGAGAAAGAGCGGAGGGAGAGAAGGATGCAGTGCAACGGAGGGAGTGAAAAAAGTGCAAAGAGGAAACGTCACGTTGTCAGAGACAGATTAAACAGAGAGAGGAAGCCGTGGTGCTTTGTTGTTATTCCACATTGTTGTCCCAGATAGAGGAAGAAAAGAGAACAGAGGTCAAGAAAACAAAAACAAGACAGATGGAGATAGGTGAGAAAGGGAAACACAAAGCAGACATGTTAAACTTTGAAACTCGTGTACTGTGATAACACTTACTGGTTTACAGCATTACAACAGCGACAGTCTAACATGTCGTTCCATTACGCTCTGGGGAGTCACCTGATCTGTCATTTGTTTAACATTCCTTTCCAAAAGTTGTTTATCTTTTTTTTCTCAGTCTGCTTGGTGTAACCAACTGTTCTGTACACAAATCAGCCCCCTCGCCCTTGGCAACCCTAGTTAGCCTTAGTCAACCAGTATGTCAGCCCAAAGGAGCCAGACTATAAGGTTTACTGATTTCACTGGTTTAGAGTGAGGTGTGTGCATGTGTGCATGTGCGTGTGTGTGTCTTTGTCGGACGGTATATTAATTCAGTGAACACCTGCTGTTTGCATTCTTGTCTTATCCCCCTGTTGCAAACACACACACACATACGCAGATCTTACGTCTGCGTGCAATGGAAACAAACAGTGGTTAGGGCTTTTGTACTAAAGCCCCTTGTTAGTTATTTGACTGCCAGCTGGTCAGTTAAATTTGAAGCTAAGTTAAGCTTTACTGCTGGGTGGGGTGGACACCCAAGCTTTAAGAGACCAGGTGCGTAACAATCTCTACCTCATCAACTTTTTGTCTGTGAGATCTGTAGCTGTAATTTTGCCATGCAAGTTCGTGCTAATCAGGCTTGTCCTTGTTACTACATGTCATTTTTTATGAATGTCATGACATTGTGTGCAAAGAAACTGTCTGGACCATAAATATGTTGGTTTGAATTCATACAAACAAGTTTTTTTTGTTTGTTTTTTTTTGTTCAGAAAACTTGGTAATCTGAGACTTGGTAATCTAAATGCACACTCACGCTGTTTGATGACTGCTGCCTCATTCATGTTTCATTATCACTGACTCACTCACCAGCTACATGGTTGGAAGCTGACCACTAATCCCGTTATATTCATACATTTCCTGTGTGACTCTGCTGATCCACTGATAGACTAGAAAATATCTGATAAAGCTCTGTAGACCCTATGGTGTACAACTGTACCAATGGCAAATTCATGAATTCTTCAATGAAGAACAAGTAACATGAAGTCATACTTTACCGCTTTCCTTGACATCACTGTCAGCTGGTGTGCTATTCATTTAACAACATAATTCATGTAATTTCCCGCCTCATATTGTTTTGCCCTGGCAGCCACCTTGACTTCCTCAGTTTGTAGGCAGCGATGTTAGATGTTAGATGCCATTGTGCTCTACCTGGAACTGTATCCTTACTGTTTGTTTGACTGCAGAGCGGTCTCCCTGGTGAGAGCACAAGTTTCCACTGTGAACAAGAGAAAGATGGAGATAAGGATGGAGAGATTAGAGGAACGGAGAGAAAACAGCAAAGGGTCGGAAAAACGTAGCCAACTGTAAAAGAGTGAAAAGATTGAGATAAAAGACAAGAGATTAAGGTTGGAGAGAAAAACAGATGAAGGTGAAGAAAAAGTGTTTAGTCAACTGTGAAACAGTGAAAGATAAGACATGAGAGGCTGAGAGAGGGGGAGACACTCAAAAGGGGGAGATTAGAGAGAAGGCGGAAAAAGGGGAAAGAAAGGCTGGGAACATAGGGTGAAGCTGGCGGTGAAGGACTGACAGACTGACATTAGAGAGCAGTGACTGAGGAGAAATAAAAGAAAGATGATGAGAAGAAAAAGGGAGCATTACAAGTAAAACCGAAAGATTAGCCAAATATTCAAACATAGAGGGGTAAGAGAGGGAGGTGAGAATGAATAGAGGTGATGTGGTGGGGAGGACACATTTTTAAATTGGGTGCTACTCTCAGAGTGACTCAAAAGCGAGCACCTGGAATCACACATGAGCAACAAAAAGTTGCTTTCATCACGGACTCAGCTCTGTCCTTAAGTTCAGAATGATAAATCAATGCTGTACTGAGCTTTTCACCACGTCCAAGAAGACTTATCAAGTAATTGCCAGTACGTCGCTTTCCAAGGAACTGCCAATTACACATACTCTGAAAGCCCGTGACAAGAACCAGCAGCATCCAGTCTGGATGATGGCAAAGCAGCCTGCTGTCAGAAACATATCTGGTGTCTTGAATGAACTGGCAAGATGGAGGAGGCTCAACATGAATTTTCATTCTGTTTTTTTTTATTTTATTTTTCATTTATTCATGTCATTGCTGCTTCCAAACGCAATTCCAAATGGATTGCTTAATAATGTGGAATGAAAAGTTGTCGTGCCTCAGCAAATGGGAGACATGATATTTAATGGAATCAGAAATCTATTTATGTCTCAGTCATTTCAGACTTTGCCATTCTATTGACAGTTATGAAACCTTGATTTGAACAGAAAATGAGTGAAGATGGGAAAATATATGCAACAAAAACTTTTGGGGGCAGCACAATGCAGAGGTGGTTAGCACTGATGCCTCACAGCGAGAAGGTCCCAGGTTCGAATCCATGGGCCGACTGGGCCTTTCTGTGTGGAGTTTGCATGTTCTCCCTGTGTCTGCGTGGGTTCTCTCCGGGTACTCCGGCTTCCTCCCACCATCCAAAGACATGCTGGTTAGGTTCATTGGTGATTCTAAATTGGCCGTAGTTGTGCATGTGAGTGTGGATGGTTGATACACTGTGATAGACCGGTGACCTGTCCAGGGTGTTATCGGCCTATCCCAGCCCGACGACAGCTGGGATAGGATCCAGCAGACCCCCGCGACCCTTAACAGGACTAAGCGGTTACAGAAAATGAATGAATGAATGAAAAACCTTTGGGTTGACCTCAAACAAGAGACAGTGTCAGTGCAATGGCTTCAATTGTAGCCTGGCAGACTGTAAAACTATAGGAATGCATGTGGTTTTGGGTGCACAAGCGTGAATACATTTATAAAACCAAGAATCAAACCTGAGCTAATGGTTTTTATTTCCACTTTTGGACGCAAACATGCAGCAGCTCCTTTTACCTCTCTTTTGGTCTCCAACTGCAGAGTGAAACATCTTTAGGTGCTAAATGGTCTACTAAATTCAACAGCTAGTTGCCACATTTTTCTTTCTGCGTTTTGGTGCTGAGTATTTAGTGTTCAGCAGGTTTTTCAGCACAGTATTATGGAAACAGCTGCTTGCTGTGTCTGGAAATAAGGTTGATGAGAGTGGTGAGAGGGAACCAAAACATTTGAGTTGCGAGCTGTAAAACAAGAACAGTGAGCCAAAAACTAAAATACTTTAAAGAATCAAACCACCCTCTTCTCATGTTACATGAAGTCATTTGATTTTTTTTTTTTTTTTTTCATTATTGCTGCCTTACCGTTCTACATGGCATCATTGTGAGGTTTCTCTCTCAAATATAAACCACATTAAACCTTGTTTGACAGGGGTCTCATTGTGAGAAACTATTTGTTGTTGCTTATGATTTAGGCCAGCTTTTCTCCACTGCCTCTCTCTCTGTGTTCTGGGTGGGAATCATTGATCAGTGTCAGAGTCATTTATGGTACCTCCCATTGTTTCAGATGGGATATCGAAACCATTCATTACCCAGAAACCCTTTCAAGGACACCCTGGTGAACCTTAGACCCCATTTTGGGCTTTGTGGAAGCACTGGTCTGGCCCACACCAGCCCTCCATGTCTCAAGCCAGGGTATGGCTCTTATTAGAGGTCCTTACCATGGCAGCTTGGGGAAGCCTTTTGAAACCTAATATGGTCTTAAATCAGATTTATAAATGTTTAGGTGTATTATGAAAAACACACACGCCGACTGCCTTGGCAAAACCAGACTCTGTTTATGTGTATGTGTGAGTTAGAGAGGGTGAGTGAAAGCTTTCGGAGACTTGTGTGTGTGAAATAAGAGAGAAAATGGTGCGTGTTGTTTGTCTGTGCCCTCTCCCTGTGTGTGTGAGTGTTTTTTTTCCCTTGCCCTAATTCCTCCAGTTCGACAGCGTTTCAATAAACAGCATACCCGTATAAAGGGAACCAGTCTATACACACACACTCAGGCAGTCAGTTCATATTGCAGTATGTATACATTGTGCACCCGTAGTTAAAACAGATTGAATGACAGCCAGGAAACACGATAAGCTTTTAAACTGTGGTGATGGAAACAGAAAATAATTTCATCCCACTTTTTATTTTTCCATTTTTTTCCCCTGGAAAATTTACTTTTCAATAATTCACAGCAGCAGGATCCCTGTGTGTCCATACTCTCCTCTGTGTCTATGCAGGAGTGTGTGTTTCTGTCGCTGTTTGTTTGTGTTTGTATGTTTGTGTGTTCTCGTATCTGTGCACTGTATATACGTGCATGGGCTCACATGCTATTGGGCATTCTCACGCTCTGTCCCTCTGCCACATTCAATAATTTTGCTGAGCAAGAACACATGAAGAAACACACATGCAGACAAACACTAATACAAGCACGGCATGATGTTCAACGTATCCCCTTTTAAAAGGATAACACGAATTAGTGCTTTCAAGATTGTATTATTGACACTAAATTATGTTCTTTAGTCATTATTAATGACTAGCTCTGATAATCAAGACGTACCTCTGTGTTTCTCTCCGTAGGGATTTGAACAGAAACAACATCACCAGAATCACTAAAGTGGATTTCTCTGGCCTCAAGAACCTCAGGATTCTGTAAGTTTGTTTCTTTCATCTTTTTTTTACAGTGAAAACTTATTGTATCTTAAACCCTATGATGTATGCCCGCATCATCGCATCGTCAGACTCAATTCTTATTCTGGTCTGCTCTAGGTGGGTGCTACATGTCTAAGTAACATCCACATGAATGCCAGGTCCAAAAGTTTCCCAGCAGAACATTGTACTGCCACAAGATGGTTGATGTTGTACACTTTGCCTGTCAGTGGTTTTTATGTTGTGGCTGATCGGTGTATGACTTAACCATACCAGCACAAAAATACATTCACTTGCAAAAGGTTTGGTTGCCCCAAATGGCTTTAAAAGAAATGTGCAAGAATATAAAGAATAAATGCAGGTATTGTGACTGTAATTCAGTATTTGCTTAAATGCCCCATTTGTTTTTATGACGATCACTGTGTTTAACTTATGTCTAATAATAACTGTCATATTTCTGTAGCAAATAGAGAAGCAGAGTTCAGTTTATCTTAATCATGAAGACAGTCATATTTACCTTGTTTTTGTAACGCTATCCGTCATTTAGTATAAACATTTTTGAGAAATCTGACTATTTCGTGATTTAGATTTGAGGTTAGTTGCACCAGGTACTGTACCAGAGTACAGGGGGTCTTTTATGTGCCAGTTTTCTCTTTATATCCTTATTGTGACCTGTATTCGCGTCTTTACAAGGAATTCCATTATCAGAAAAACGGCCATGCTGGAGCAATTAAGCAAATGCTATATTTACTTAATGGGCCTCTATATGGCTATAGGGGAAACAAGTCTCTATAAAATAAAGTTTCCCATCCTAATGAGGTCTTTCAGGACTGGAGAGAATGTAAGTGTCCCATCCAAGGAGTTGAATTTTGCAATTACTGAATATTTACAAGGTTAAATAGTAGAGTAATTGTGAGCCAACATGCCAGTAACAAGCAGCAAGACTCCCATGTATTAAACCCGACAACAAGATGTTGAACCGGTGGGGATATGATGATAGGCAAAGACTATCTGATGGAATTTCTTGACAGTTGTGTGCAAGAAATTGTGAGTCACTGTTTATGAGAAACTGTAAAAGAAAAGCTTGTGTAACTCTAAGTTCTCCTCTGTCTCCCGTGTCTCTTTGAACAATCAGAGAATGCAACATTTTGCAATGTTGTTGGACGTGAAATCTTAACTTATTCTTTTCACATAACTTCTGCATTTTTGTCTAGAATCGATACTTGCCAATATTAAAAGCCTTTTTGTCAAGAGTATTTTTTTTCTTTTACACTCTGACCACGACAAATCCCCCTTATAAAACATGATGCGTACACAGCCTGAACTAATTCATGTGTTGTAACCGGAGACTCCTACTATTCTGATATGTGTTCGGAAACCATTATTTTTGCGGCCTGAAAAAGGGTCCAAAACAGCTGAGCAATGTCCCATTCCAGTTTTCATTTTCTTTCCAAATATGACATACCGCATTCAAACTAAACAAGTAGCTGTCAGTAAACATATGAAATAAACATTTATCCAAAGTATGAACCATCTTCATTCTGTCCAGTGCCTTTGTGCCTGGGCAGTCATTTCTCCTCCGAGGAAAACAACACATGTTGAAATCATTGCTGGTGTTACAGTTGCTTGTCTAGTTCATCATATCTAAATGGCTGCGCTCGCTGGAGTGTGACTGCTCATCTCCTCTCAGCTGTCCTAATTGACTTCAAGGGCTCTCTTGCTCTGTTGCCTCGAGTGGCTGAAATTGGTGTGTGCACATGTGTGTCTGTATGTGTGTGACAGAGAGCTTTAATAACTATAATCACCGTTGGCTGCATGCAGCTTCCCTCCTCACTCTGTTTTAACCAGACTAACGGCAGATAAAAATACACTCGCAGTACAAACTGCACTGAGGAGTGGAAATGGGCTTCAGCATGTGTGCGTTTCATTTAAGTAAGTGCGTTTGTTTAAGCATGGACCAACTTGTGAGGACCTCTGTGGATGCTGGAACAAATGTCAGTTAATGATTTTGGCTTTTGTATAGGCTTGTGTTGGATCAAATTACATTCAGTCTACATGGGACAAGGCGAGAAAGTCCACGGAAAAAGGGCAGTGTATCTATATATATATATATATGTGTGTGTGTGTATGTGTGTTTGTGTGTGGCACGCAAGCAGCTTGTTTCATGTGGTTGGTGATAAACTGCCGTGACATTTCCCCACTCTAAATCTCTTAAAGAAATTGGGAGGAGATTGCTTGGGAAAGAGCAGATAGTCTGAGAAAGTGCACCCCCCACACACACGCACACACACACACACACATTCTTGCATTTGAGTCAAGGGATGAACAAAAGCATACATGGCCACACATGATAGCCTTTACCCTTATCTTTAGTCAAATAGGTATTAGCGTTATTTACCTGACCTCTTTCTCCCTCTCTCTTTCTCACACACACACACCAACACTAACACACACTAACACAAGTGTCTAGTTCTGGCATTCCTGGTAATTTCATTCAACCATGCATCCCTTGGGAAAACTTTGCATGTAGTTTAAAGCTACTTACATTCTTTCCATGCTAAAAGAGTAGAATCTCTAAGGTTAGGGGAGTTACGGATAATTTGTCCTGTACAAATACTTGTCTGCCTTTTCATATACATTCAAACAAGTGATCAGTCAAATGATCTGGTTGTCCATAGACATCAATGATCACAAAGTACGAAAATAAAAATATGTTAACCGGTATAATTTGTTGGTAGTTCGTGTGTACCTAAATATGACTGTCAGCTGTAATCTGGTTAAAGATTTGACTTAATTTTGTCTCTGTAAACATGCAGTCATATCCAGCAGGCTGAATATTCTTTAATCTTCGCGGTCACACACAGCCTCTCTCTGGATGCTCACTGCATGTGCAACACTTAACGTAATATCTTTGGCAGGCTCACTTTGCAAGATTTTTTCCAGACTGTGGCGAATTAGAGTAATTCCAAACAAATTTCGATGTAGGTGAAGACTTGCGCTTGACATTGAACATTTGGCCCGGAAAAAAACTTAATGTGGTTTCACCCATTGTGTGTAAACAACAAGTG